>JAJIBD010004447.1:0-188109 GCA_021461705.1 Cryptotis parvus | reverse complement strand
ATGGATCATGGATCCGGAGGTCTTGTCAAAGGTAAAAATTACACAAACGTGGGAGTCATAGGTTAGGTAAGGCAGAGAAGGGAACAGAATGCTATAATTGTAGAAAGTGCTAATACCAATCTAAAACTGAGTATTAAATACAGGCAAAAAGATAGACATGATAACCTCTAAATGTATGTATTGCAATCCACAATGTGTAAGAGAAGGAAGATAGAAAGAGAGAGAAAGAGAAAGAGGTAATAAACCTTCCATAGAGGCAGGCTAGGGAAGGGGAGGGAATCGGGGACATTGGTGGTGGGAAATGGGCACTGGTGGAGGGATGGGTGCTGGAACACTGTAAGACATAACCCAAATATGTACATCTTTGTAATTGTATATCTCACAGTGGTATAATAAAAAATATTTAAAAATAATTTTGGCACATAATACACAAACTCTTTGGGTTTGGGTATGTGGAAGAGTGAAGGAAGAAAGGAGGTTCAATGAGCATTAAATACAGGCAAAATGATATACATGACAACCCTTTAATGTATGTTCTGTAATCCATAGTCTGGAAGGGAAGGAAAAGTGAAAGAGAGAGAAAGGGAATGAAATAAAGAACCTGCCATGGAGGCGGGCTGGGGAAGGGGAGGGAACCGGGATGTTGGTGGTGGGAGATGGGCACTGGTGGAGGGATGGGTGCTGGAACACTATATGACCAAAACCCAAATATGAGCTTTTAAATTGTATATCTTTGTAATTGGAATTAAAGTAGTTTATTATACCACCAGTGAGATATACAATTACACTCGATCAAGTGATCAAGTGTAATTGTATATCTCACGGTGGTATAATAAAATACTTTTAAAAATAAAAAAAAGAAAGGAGGTTCGAGGGAGAAGTTTGGTTCCAAGCTCCGAAGCCATAACATGAAGATCTTAGATGACAAAGGATTCCAGATTTCTAGGAGGTGAGATCTATTGGAAACTGCTCAGAGAATCTGGGTGCAAGCTGTTGGCGGGCTCTCCCCAGACCACTGACCATGGAGAGGCGAAGAGTAAAGTGACCCTAGAGATGTTTCTAGGGATCACGAATTGCTGATGAATGGGATATGGCACCTCACAGGGGCGTTTCGATTTCCATAGTTGAATCACTCTGCTTCAGGTCACAGTCACACTGTGAACATACCTGGGCAGGTAGCTTGTGCATGCGAGATGTGCAAGAACCTTCTGCTGTCTCTCCATCCCTCTGATTCTGTAGCACAAGGATCATGTGATATTGTTTATTCAGACTGTTTAAAAGTGGCTGCAAATGCTTCTCATTTATTTTTTCTTTATCATGCAGGTAGTGAGGCTGCAGAGATAGTGCAGCTTGCACCTGGCCCAATCACGAGTACTGTGCACCTTGCATCAGGGCTCAATCACTAGAACTGTGCAGGGCAGTAGTGATCTCTGAGTATCACTGCAAGTGGCCCCAAGGCTAATAAAAGAAAAAGCAGGCAGAAGCAGAGGCAGGGAAGAGCTCCTTACACCCATGTATCATTCACTCTATTGCACACCATGGAGTAGGGTAATGCCAGCCTCAAGAGGGCCAGTTTTTCCTGGAAGTTTTTCAACAGAAAACACCAGGGACTTTGGGGGTACTAGTAAGTCATTGATGTGTTAGAAAAACACTTCTGTTTGATGAGCTGGGGAAGAAGGCCAAGAGGGAAACTAGGGTGCTAGGTTTGTATTGATTTATCATTTGAGTTTTACATTTGTAAATTAGGTTTGAGGGCTAAGATGATCAACGGAATTGTTAGAAGAATCATCAAAATAAGCTCTGTCATCACCTGCTCTCCTGATCATTCTGTCCAGACGAAGGCAAAAACATTTGCATAAGCACCAGACTAAATGATGGGGTGTCTGTTAATCTGCAGGCTATAGAGAATAGTGTGTGTGTGTGTGTGTGTGTGTGTGTGTGTGTGTGTGTGTGTGTGTATAAGTGGCTGTAAATTGTGTCAATACAGAAAGGCCAGTGAGAATGTAAGGGTCGGGATATTGGAGCCAAATCAACTCCTCTTACCGGCTTCTTTGTTTTTGTTTGTTTTTGCTTTTGGCCACACCCAGTGGTGCCTCAGAGCTGTACTTTCTCTCTAGTCCGGAACCTGCTTTTATCTCAGATTCTTGGTAAGAGGAAAGAGGGAAACAACGAGCTGGCACTTCTAAATGAAGTTTCAAGAAGAACGCCCCACCCTTTTCTGGAGGAACTATTTCACTTCCACCTAGGTGTCACCAAGAATGTGTGTCAAAGTCCTCCAGCTGCCTAGAGGCTCCAGCCCAAGGTGCATTCTAGGAGGAAACCCCAGTAGCGTCAATGTGTTGGAGCTTGTGCTGTGAATCTATCAAATTAGCACTTGTTGAGTGTGGCCCAGCCTGTGGGTCTCTTCTGGACAAGAAATTGCAATAGAGAAGTTGATGGTTCACAGATCCTGGGGAAGTATATACCTGGTACTCCTTGAGGGGCCTCAAAGGAAGGTGAGGCAGAGAGTGGAGAGGGTCAGAGAGAGTCCCTCAAGTGCCTTTGGGCTAAGGCAAGGTTTATGAACACAAACCTAAAGAAAAGGGTTTGGAAGAAGTCCTATGGGGGTGTCTAATGTATGGGACACACAGGGGAGGCCGATGGCCCTCAAGGCTATCAGGGAATTGTATCACTGTATCACTGTCTTCCCGTTTATCATCGATTTGCTCGGAGGGCCCCAGTAACATCTCCATATGTCCTGTCTCATGCTAGTAGAGCCCAAGGCATCTGCTTGCTCCAGGAACATAAAGAGCCTCAATCCGTTCTGGAATGAGGTCTATAATTGTTACTGGTATTTGGCATATATATCAAATACAACACGGGTAGCTTGCCAGGCTCTGCCGTGCAGGTAGTATACTCTTGTAGGCATCTCTAAGTCCAGCATTTATTGATGAACCGTGCAGCCGCTTATGGCCGCGCGGCCGGGCATTCATAGGTTGGTCTGCTGGGTGGAGGTCTGACGAGAGAGAAGTCCGGATGTGGAAAATGGAGGCCCTCATGGAGTGGGGGTCATCTGGCTTGTTGCGAGGCTCTGCTGGGGTGGTGGGCCAGGGCTAGAACCACCATCCCTCCTGGGCACCTCGTGAGCAGCTGGTCACAGGGAGAGCCAGTAGCATCTCTGCCCCATGTCTGCGAGTCTCTGGACCAGCATACCTGAGCCGGATTTAAGAAAGACTGCCGCAGGGTGGAACTTGATGAGCTGGGCGTTGATAGGCTGGTCTGCTGGGTGGAGGTCTGACGAGAGAGAAGTCCGGATGTGGAAAATGGAGGCCCTCATGGAGTGGGGGGGGTCGTCTGGCTTGTTGGGAGGCTATGCTGGGGTGGTGGGCCAGGGGCTAGAACCCACCATCCCCTCCTGGGCGCCTCGTGAGCAGCTGGTCACAGGGAGAGCCAGTAGCAGTAGCAGGGAATTGTATCAGGAACTTAAATCCACTATGGCTTGCACTTTGCAATTAGGGTTGGTATTTGTAGGAGCAATTAGTGTCAATTTAATATCCCTGCAGGCTGTTTGGCCAAACTAAATAGAGCCCAGGCCCCCATACCTGGACTTGAAATCTGCTTCTTCTCTTGGTGGGGCTCTGACGAGCTGTGAGTCCAGACCTTGAAAATGGCTGCGATTATGGTATGTGAGTTTCCTTTGGCTTCTTCTAAGATGCCACTGGGGTGGTGGGCCAGGACCAGAACCCGCCTCCCTCAGTGGCTAAAGTCATTGGGCTTCTGTGGAGATGGAGCAGGGGTCCCTTCCTCCAACTCTGTCCCAGCTGGAAGACCCACAAACTGCTTCTGGGCTGTTGGCCATGATCCAGAGACACATACACACAGGGCAGAGCTGCTACCGGCTCTCCCTGTGGGTGCATAGCAGCAAAGCGGCTGCACAATATCTCAAACTAGTAGAAACCAACTACGTTCTAGAAACTCAGAAAGTCAATGCAAGAACAGAAATTGGTCAGATTCACCCATAACAAACCAGAAAAAAAAGTCATGACTTTATCAATACCATTGCCATTTATGGGCTGTAGTGGTCAATACAATTAGTGCCGGCTAAGGGAGGAGGCATGGGAATGGGGGGGGTGGGTGGTGGTGGGACACACTGGTGGTGGGATTGGTGTTGAATGATGAATCTTTCTAACAAATGTATTGTGAAAAACTTTGTACTTTGTAAATCATGGTGTTTTAATCACTGTCACTGTCTTCCCCGTTCAACGTTAATTTGCTCAAGCGGGCACCAGTAACATCTCCATATGACCTGTCACATGCAAGTAGAGCCCAAGGGCACCTGCTTGCTCCAGGAACATAAAGAGCATCAAACCATTCCATCAGGTCATGGGAATGAGGTCTATAATTGTTACTGGTATCTGGCATATCAAATACGACATGGGTAGCTTGCCAGGCTCTGCTGTGTGGGTAGCATACTCTTGTAGTCATCTCAAAATCCAGCATTTAGTGGTGTTTTAATAAAAAAAAAAAAAATGTTCATGCAAAAATTTTTCATCTGAGGAAAAAAATATCTGCTTTAAATAGAGACACAAGATGAACAGGTGAAAATAGCATGCTGTATTTTATATATTTGATGGGAGTGAGCTACTTGTTCATATGAACTTATCACTACTTAGCCTTAGATATAATTCTATGCAGATAATGATTTAATCTTTTTAAAGTAAAATTTATATATAAACACTCATTTACCTTATTTTATTTCTAGCTTTACAGTTTCTATGCTTTAATAAAATTCTATTTTTTCCACTGAAAAAGTAAATAGAACACAGCAGGAAGTTCCACTTAGCTAAGCTCTTGTCATCTCATTGCTATGTCTAGTCTCTGCTTCATTATTACTAGAATTCACTTTATACTAGCCTAGTTCTATAACTATAGTTCTGTAGTGATTGGAGACTCATCAGGGCTCAGCATCATGTTACATGATGTTTAGTGTGAATGATCTCATTTGAGTAGACAATGATCTTGTCTCACAGATAAAGGTATGATCTCATTTAAAGAAAAACAGAGAATGAGAGATTAAAGAATGCGTATCAGGAGAAGTGGATAGTGAAGAGCAGAGCAGACTTCAGTGCAGTCTGATTCAGTGTATCTCACTTTGGACTTGTTGCTTTTAAATATAACTTAGGTGTTTTCTGGTACTGCCCCTTAGAAATGATCAGGAGATTACAGTCTTTCTCTCCTCACCATTTTATGGGTAAAGAAACAGTTTTGGGGGAGACAGAGGACCCTCTTTGGATCATTTCATGGAGTCAAGATTTAATGAGGGGATATTTAGCCAGTAAGAAAGAATTTCCAACTTTGCTGCATTTCTCTAGGATCTTGATAGGAAAATAAAGCCTAGGGCAGAAGAAAGGATTTTTTATAGACAAGTGGAGAAAATATGGAGAAAAAACTACATTTATGAGATGACTTTAGGTTTGACACACAAACATTCTGAAAATGTCCTATTGAAGCCTGAAAACTAGGACTAAAGTAATGATTTTAAAACAATAGTAAACTTTGTTATTTGCCACACTGGGCTGTGCTGACTCCTGGCTCTGCACCCAGGGATCACTCCCGCTAGACTCAGGGCCATAGAGTGCCTGGGGTCAAACCTGGGTCAGCCACATGCACTACCCACTATCTCTCCGGCCCCCATTAGTAAATTTTGAGGAGTGGGGTCACTCTTGGCAGAGCTCAGGACCATCAGGGATTGAGTCCTGGAAGAGTATTGGTGCCAGGGACCCATCCCAGGGCACTGCACCTACTAAGCAGAAACTCCACTTAATCCACTTTTCTGACTCAGGAAATACATATTTTTAAAAATTGTCTAGTCATACCTAGGATGTGAGTAGACAGTCCTTAATAAAAGATAGGGGCCGGAGCGATAGTACACAGGGTAGGGTGTTTGCCTTGCAGGTGGCCCACCCGGGTTCAATCTCTGGCATCCCATATGGTCCCTAAGCACGACCATGAGTAACCCTAAGCATCACCAGGTATGACCCAAAAAGCCAAAATAAATAAACATATACATGTGTATTTTTTTTCTTGCTTTTTGGGTCACACCCGCAATGCTCAGGGTTTTCTCCTGGCTCTGCACTCAGGAATTACATCTGGCGGTGCTCGGGGACCATATGGGATGCCGGGATTGAACCCAGGCCAGCACAGGTCGGCGGTGTACAAGGCAAACACCCTACCCGCTGGGCTATCACTCCAGCCCCTATGTGTATTCTTATATCTATAGACATGACCATTACGTTAGAGCTGTAGGAAATATTATCCCAGATGTTCGCTTATTGATGGTTTGGATTCATCTATGTCATTTCCTCTCTGCTCCATGCACTTGCTGTGTCCTCTTCTGCTTAGGAAGTTATTTCCTGCTTAGTCTGTCGCATTGTTTCTAGCACTAGCAGTTGGATTTGGGGAGAACCTTTTTTTTTTGTTAAGTATTTTCCATAACTCAGGAATGATTGCATCTGAGACCACTAGACAATGCCAGTACCTTCAAATCACAGATGGTTTATTTCCAATCATAGATAATCAGGACCATTCCTAACGTGCTAGAATCAAGAGAGAAAAATGTCAATGATTCACTGAATTAGCAGAAGTGATGGGCAATTCTGCTTTAATTAAACACAACTTTAAAATTAAATCCACCATTGAAGAGAAAAAATACCTTGCGCTTGGGTATTTATGAGCATGGGAAACTTTTTTTTTTTTGGTAGAGAATGTAGCTGTGGCCCTTTCTCCTACCCTGTTGAATCTTGCCTGGAAATTTTAGTTGCTGATCAAGTTCTGTCAGATAAATAGTTTGGGGAACATACGGGTATGTCAAAAAGCAAGCAAACAAAACCCAAACATACTCTTTCTCCAATTTTATCCATAGGGCAGTTGTTAAGCATATTGGGACTAACCTGTTTTTACTCTCTTCTCCCTCCCTCCTCCTCCTCCCTCCTCCTCCTTTTTCTCCTCTTCCTCCTCTTCCTCCTCTTTCTTCTTTCTTCCTCTTCCTCTTTTTCTCCTCCTCCTCCTCCTCTTTTTCTTCTCTCTCCTCCTCTTCCTCCTCTTTCTCTTCTTCCTCCTCTTCTCTTTTTTCCCTCCTCCTCCTCCCCTCTCTTTCTCTCTCTTTCTCCCTTCTCTTATACACTGTGGCTTATAATACATACATTTAGGGGTTATCATATATATCACTTTGCCCATGTTCAGTGCTCAATACTAGTCTACACCCCACCATTCTTATCATTGGTGAAGTTTGGGAAATACTGTGATATGAGAGGAGATGCTTTCCTTGGCCCGGAGTGTGGTGATTTCAGTAGGAGAGAGTTCCCAGAAGCAGCTGGGAAGATCCTCACATAAGGTTCGTATTAGAGACCCTAGGTTCTTCTTCCCCCCTGAGGGACCTGCTAGTGAAAATGATTAATGGGCTACAGAGATAGGACAGTAGGCAAGATACTTCAGTTGCACATGACTCACTTAGGCTTGATTCCTGGCATCCCAGATGGTCCCCTGATCCCTGCCAGGAGTGATCCCTGAGGTCAGAGTCAGGAATAAATTCTGAGAACTGTTGAGTATTGCCCCCACAAACACACATATGCATGTGTGCATGGCACACACACACACACACACCAAAGAGAAAGTGATCATTTCCCTGTAACACTGCTAGAACCTTTTTTCTCCCCCCAACATATATTTTTAAAAATTGAGCTTCAGACCAGAGAGATGGCACATAGGTTAAGATGCTTGCCTTGTATGTAATTGACCTGGGTTCAGTCTTTGCACCACATAAGGTCTCTTGAGTACTGCCAGGAGTGATCCTTGAAGTGTCACAAAAGCTTCCCTGAGTTTTAAAAAGTGCTCTAAAGAATATTAAATTCCCATTGCATTGGTTTTTCAAGAGTAATATAAGAATAAGTCAGGAGTAAGCCATAAAACATGCAAGGTGTTGTCAGGGTAAGGCTGGGTGCCCTGACAAAATCTGGGAGCAGGGTCAGGAATCCCCTTCTGCCCAGGGCAGGGATCGGTGGCCAGCTGATGTGAGAGAAAGACGCGAGAATCCAACAAAGTTTCAAAACACTTTACTTGTTCTGGATATACAAATCAGCAATAGGAAAAACCCCGACTTAGGGTTCCTGGCTGGGCCCCCGCCACGTGTAGGCCAAAAGGCTGCCATCATGTGTTGAAGACCAGCAGGGAGAACAGAGAGGAGACAGTGAA
Organism: Cryptotis parvus; assembly: GCA_021461705.1. Classification (NCBI taxonomy): domain Eukaryota; kingdom Metazoa; phylum Chordata; class Mammalia; order Eulipotyphla; family Soricidae; genus Cryptotis; species Cryptotis parvus. The sequence goes on along the minus strand of JAJIBD010004447.1, from coordinate 179,880 downwards.
AAGGCAAAAGGGGCAAAAGAAAAAAAAACGAAAGAAAGCAGGCTACAGTTTTTATATCCCTGCAACACAGACCGCCCACTCCAAAGGAAAGCAGTCAGGGTCAATTCCCTGAGGTAATTTCTCCCAGGACCTCACCTAGATCCTTTGAGATGTTAATGCTGTCCAGCCAAGATCTGCCTTGGAAGCATCTCTGCAGAGTAGAGTGGGGGATGGACATGAATCTGTACCAATGTATATTTTACAGTCAGGTATATATTTCTCCAAACCTTCACAAGATTCTCATCTTTACTTCATAGTTGTTTTGTATTAGCCATTAGACTTATTAGAGAGCCATGCTTGCTTGCTTGGAGGCAAACAGCATTTCTCTCTGGCCTAATTACTTAGAGATCCAATGTGGCCAGGCGAATATACTGGTAAGATCTAGCTAGTCCCATGATGATTAGCAGCATAAGAGAAAATGTTTATACCAACTAGCATAGACTACATGGTAAGATAAACTGCCATTCAAACTGTCCTGCCCCCATCTAGAAAGTGTCCTGCAGAGGCAACTCCAGGCAAGATTCAGAGGCTCTGGACAGCAGTGTACTGCAACAGGGTCTGACACAAACCCTCCCAACCCCCAAAATTTGAACTCCTTGAATTAATTACTATATACATGAATAAAAAAACACACTGTAGATGGTATTCACAGCAGATTAGATATTGCTGAAGAAAAGAAACAATGAACCTAAAGGAATAGTTCAAAATGAAATGTACACAGTAAAGATATTGGAAAGAAAATAGAGCATACACAAGTTTTGGGAAAACTTTAAGGGTTCAATATATTCTTGTAATTGGAATTTTAATTGTAATGCTAGAAAAGGTCACTATCACTATCACTATCTTCCCGATAATCATCTATTTGCTAGAGCGGGCACCAGTAATATCTCCATATGTCCTGTCTCATCCTAGTAGAACCCAAAGGCATCCGCTTGCTCCAGGAACATAAAGAGCCTCAAACCATTATATTAGGTCATGGGACTGACCTAATACCAGTAATATAAATGTTACTGGTATTTGGCATATCAAATACCACACGAGCAGCTTGCCAGGCTTGCCGCGGGTGGCATACTGTTGTAGTCACCTCTATATAAAGCATTTATTGATGAACCGCTGCGGGCCGCTAGTGGCCGTGCGAGCTGGGCTGTGATAGTCTGGTCTGCTGGGTGGAGTTGTGACGAGAGGGAAGTCTGGATGTGGAAAATGGCGGTCCCCCATGGAGTAGGGGGTGTCATCTGGCTTGTGAGGCTCGGCTGGGGTGGCAGGCCAGGGCTAGAACCCGCCATGCCTCCCAGGCGCCTCCTGAGTGGCTGGGCACAGGGAGAGCAAGTAGCAGCTCTGCCCCCTGTCTGAGAGGCTCTGGTTCAGCATACCTGGGCTGGATTGCAAAAAAAAAAAAAAACTGCTTCAGGGTGGGTGTTGATGATCCGGGCTGTGATAGTCTGGTCTGCTGGGTATAGCTGGACAGTTCAGCATACCTGGACTGGATTGCAAAAAAAAAAAAAAAAAATTAGAAAAGGTATTTGATGAATAATGGCTGAAAGAGTTAAAAAGCCTTAGATTTAATATGCTCAGTCAACAAGTAGAAGGAAGAAGACATATCATATCAAACTAATTTTAACTAATGAAAAGGAAATGGTAATGCATTTGGTGGGTGGGAGAAAGAGAATACACTATGTATAGGGAAAAATAAAAGGATGGCAGCTGACTTTTCAGACACAGTGCAGGGAGAAAGTGAAACAACATCTAAGTTGCCAAAGGAAAAAAAACGTCAATCTGATTTCTATACCTAGAAAATATTTTTGAAAAAGGATTGCATGTGAGAAAATTTTATGTCATTTTAGTGGTTGATTATCTTTTCACAGTGAGAATGTGGTTTTTGTGTGTGTGTCACTCTTGGCGATGCTCAGGGGTTACTTCTGACTCTGCACTCAAGAATTACTCCTGGAGATGCTTGGGGTACCATATGAGATGCCAAGGATCAAACCTGGGTTGGCCACGTGCAAGGCAAATGCCCTACCCGCTGTGCTATTGCTCCAGCCCCTGTTTTTTTTTAATAGAATCTCTTTTCAAAATGGAGAGATCTGTCATTTAGAAGTTTTCTGTTTTCCCTTATGCATGGTGATATGTATCCTTATTTTCACAAACAGAAGGAGAAGATGCATTTTGACAAAGCTAAAAGGAAAATAAATGTTTGTCATGAGTACCAATGTCAGCCAAACACAACATCCATTTTTCACATACCACTCCAAGAAGCAGGGAAAATGGAGAAGAGGAAATTGCTCAACTATTATACCTGCATGAAATAGAAGTTGAAAACTGGAGGGTATTTAGATGTCTATGCCATGAGTGAAGAAAATTTCAATTCACTTCATCATCCGTGTTGAACTTGCAGAGCAGTAGTGATATAGAAGTGGTCAAAAAACTTCCTGAGATTTGAAAATGCCCTAAAAATGTAAATTTCCATTGCATTGGTTTTTCAAGAGTAATATAAGAATAAAAACACTAAACTCCAGTGTTTCTAAGGGAACAATATTTTCCAGCCCCAACCTGGAGACCAGTCTAGTCATTCATCAAGTTTGAGGATAGAAAAAAAAATAAATACAATTGTTATCATTAAGTTTATCTTAGAAGTTTTCTTTCTTGAAAAATACTAAGAATGTACTTTTCTAAAGCAAGAGTGCAGACCAAGAAAAATAAAGGCATGGAATTTAACTTCTAGGTACTTAATTCATCCAAAGGAAATAAAATGAGTATCTCTAAGAGATATCTGCCTTCCATTGTTCATGGAAGCATATTTGTCACAGTATCGAAGGTGAGAAAATAATCTAAATGTCTGTCCCTGGAGGAATGGGCGGCGAAAGTATGGCAGAGGTATTGGGGATATGGCCCAGTGGTAGAGCAGCCACTTTGCATGAGGCTTGAGTTTGATATCTGGCGCCCCACAAAAGCACCTGAACAAAGTGATGATGACCACTATGTGCAGTGCCCTCCTCTGCAACTAGAACAACAGTAGAAACAACAACAATAATAACACGAAGGGGGAATTTTTAACCTAAAAAGAGAAAATGTGATATAGATATGTGATGGTCTTAGAATGTTATTTGGCCTTAGAAATAAGAAAAGCCTGCCATGTGTTACAATCTGAGGGGATTTTGATGACAAGATGCTAAAGTGAAATTAGCCTAACACAGAAAGACAAATGTGGTGTGATCTCCCTTAGAAGTGGGATCTGAAATAGACGGATTTACAGATGCAGAGTAAAATGGTGCTTGCTGTGGACTGGGAAGAGAGAGAAATGGGGAAGTGGTGGTGTTTATTGCCAGGTCCCTCTGCTATGCAGAGTTTACTTAGAATTAGTAAATTCTAAGGCCCCATAGCATGGTGTCTGGTTAACAAGTCTGTGACGTGTGCTTAAAGTGTGAAGAGAGTAGATCAATATTAAGACAACCTGGAGTCTCCAAAAGAATAATAAAAAAATCTCCAAATATTTTTGCACCATTGATTACTGTCTCCTCTTCCTCAATTGATGGGGCTAAATTTGTTTACCTCAGAAGTTCTGAACTTGTCTGACATTCCCTTTCCCCCACATTCTAGGGTGAGACCCACAGATATAGGTGTAAAATTGCTCTTATTATTTCAGGAAGCTGGATCATAGACTCCAGGTGAAATGCACATTCCTGAGATCTATAATTAAAGCACATTAAAAATAACTCTTCATTGCTAAATGCACAGGAATTAGAAACATCCCATATTTTTTAAAGGTATTATTGCAGATTGAAAAATCATACATATTTTTAATAATAAAATGAGTAGATTTTGGCTTATCCTGGATTTAAATTTGGAGGTGTAACTCTAACCAGGTTTCTTTGTTTTAAAGGATAAATCTAATAAGTATCACTATTATTGAACAATGGAACAGAATAGATCTAACGTATACTGGTACCTACTGTGGCTCTTAGCCTACCTCCTTATGAGGATGTCTTTGTCTTTCCAGTAGATTCTGGAAAGTAGTTTGGAAAATTTAGAACAACTCCTTTTCCTAAAGTCTTCTGTTATTTACATGGTTTTCTGAACTTTCTGGACATAGATCCGTTCTTTGTTATGAGACCAGAGGCATCATGGGAATGAGACAGAAAGAAGAGATACAGTCAAGGCAAAGGATACAGTGAGACAGCTGACAGCTGCTGAGAGTCATAAGTGGTGGTAGTAATAGTAATAGTAGCATTAATAGTAGTAGTAATAGTAATTGTTGTAGTTGTAATAGTAGTAGTAATAGTAATATTAGTGGTGGTAGTAGCAGCAACAGGAGGATAATGTAGTAATAGTGCTAATAATTCTTTTCCTCTTCTTCCTCCTCTGTTTCTTCTCCTCCCTCTCTCTACCCTTCAACCACATTCTCCTCATTTCCATCTCAGTTCTCCTCTTCAACTTCCCATAGCTCAGAAAACAAACTCAGAAAAGTTTATCCAGTTGCCTCGTTCATATTTATGGCTCGCTTTGGAGCCTCAATTTGACTTACTGGAGTATGTAATTACACTGTATGTGTAGCTCCGAAGAATGTTGGCCTCTCACTTTTCCTTTCTTGATTGAATCTGTTTCCCAGTGAAATGGAGTTACCACATCAGCCTTGAGTCGCCAACGTCCTATTTATAGGGAAAGAGATAAATACGGTTTAGTCTCAGTCACTGATCATCTATCATTTCCATTAGGGGCAAATCTAATTAAGTCCAAATTTAGCTAATTCCTCTCACAGATTCTTCTGTGATTCTATTCTTTCAGGAAGAACTTCTTGAGAACATCCTAGAAGCATGGCACTATGTTGGTTTTAGGGGGAGAGAATGACAGAGTCACAGAGGCAATTTTAGTGGAATAACCATTGGGAATATCAAAGAAAGAGCAATTTGATATTCAAGGCAGTTAGGTTACTGGTTCATGAGCTAATGACTAAATGTGAGATTGCTTTTATTTTGATCATATAAACAAAAGGTAGGCTAGTGAGAGATTGTGGATATTGTGACCTTGGCGGGTCTGGGCCTTTGAGTGGTCACTAGAGAGGTTAGTCACGTAAGACCAGGTGGCTAGGATAACTAACCAGGCCAGCTGCTTCCTTCTGGTACCCTTTAGTCTCTGAGTCCCTGTAGTGGACGTTCAGTGGCAAGTGTGGACCAGGTTTCTTATCCACCTGCTCCTCTCTCTTCCTCTCTGACCTTGTCTGGTTGATTTGGGGAAGAAGGAGGACTCACTACCTAGTGCTCCAGTTTGTTCGGTGTTTCTGGCAGGGCCTGTTGAGTTCATCTTTGACTGTTCAATAGAAGAGAAATCACAGGATTAAAATAGCTTCTTACCACAGGGTCACTTCTGAAGATATTCTCAGCCAAGAGCTGCCGTTCATCCTACAGGGGAAAAAACATCCACCACAGTCTATTAGTAGCTCAGGAATAAAGGCAGATGGAGAGAGAGAAAGCACTCAATACCCGGCATCTTCATCCAAAAATATATACTGTCAGGATATTGTTCAGATAATTATAACTTCAGGAAGGGAAGGAAATGGAGTCAGGAGGAAGGAGGGCAGAAGAGACAGGTGGGAGCCCTGGGGTGGGTCATGTTCTTGGGTTGATGAAGCTTGTTCAATCATTCCTTCATTCTACTGCTACTTATAGGATCCCGATTACAGGGTACATATTTATAGGGTACCTAAAACCATGCCAGGCACTGGGACTTTATTTTATTATTATTTTTGTTAAAAGTTTGGTCTCTGCCCTATGGCTCTCACATAGAATGTAGAATAGAGCAAGAGCTTGAGAGGTTACAGAAAAAGGAACCGTATATTTAGAAAATTCTTCCTTTTCTGAGTTAATACACACAGAAAACAAGGAAAGATCTGTTCCCGTCATTGTCTGCATCGTGGAGAGGCATCAGCCTCCCGGGGATTACAAAGTTTCAGTAATTGTCCCCACAGAGTTTGTTAAGTAGAATTGGTACAGAAAAGAGTTTAAATTTTGCCCCTTCTAATGCCATTACAGTCATTGGAGGGTTGAGGAGTATCAAGGATAACTTTCAGGTTAATCAGTAGGGAGGAATTCCCTCCCTCCGGACCCCCACCTCACAGTCCTGTTTCCAGCTGAAATAAACAGCCCCACATGTATTCTTGGGAATGCACACTTATTTTTTATATTAATTATAGTGATGACTAATACTAGGGTAATTCTGCCAACTTAAAAAAAAAAAAAAAAAGAACCTTAAAAATCAAAGGTCTAAAGAAGTATTCAAAATGCTAAGGTACGGACTGGAGAGCGCAACAGGAAGTTGCCTGTGGCCAATGGGATGGGATCCTGATACCCCATAAGGTACTCCCAGCCTCCTTAGGGTGAACCCTGCTGAATGTGGCCCCCCCAAACAAAACAAAATGATCTTAGTAATTCAATCTGTCGGTCTTTGTTGGCCAAAGCTTAAGAATCTTTGCTACTCACTATCTATGGTTTAGATCCCTGGATATTCTCCCCACCCCCTCTACAGCCCACCCTCTCTGCCAACTGGCAAAATAATCTTTTAATCAAATCAGAACTATCTCTGTCCTTAGCTCAAAGTAGTCTTTCTAGCCACTTAAATCAAGCTAGCCTTTCTAGCCACAGTTTTAAGCATGGTAGTTAATTACCCAACTTAATGCTCTCCACATCCCTCTGAGATAAGTCTGAAAAGTCTCTCCCAGGGTAGAGAGTAAGACTGTTTCAGTGAGGCTGAGTCACTTCCTCCAGAGCCTCCAGCTGGCAAATGGCAGGGCCAGGATGGAAATCTAGGCATGGTTTGTTGACACAGACACTAAGGCCATGTCCTGGGGACAGAGTAAGCCCTCTGCTCCTTCTGCTCATCAGAAATAAAAGAGAATTTCAAAAAGGGTAGATTCTGGAAAGTAGATTTTAAGGGGGAAAAAAAACCAAGATCAATTTCTCTCCGGTCCTATTATTTACTACATCTCAGTGGGGCTTGAGATCACAACTGGCGATCCTAAGGCAACCTCAAGTCCAGGGGCAGAGGAAACTCTCTCATGAGGTGCCAGTTGATTAGATATTTGCCCTTGGGGTCAGCAGAGCTGAGGCTTCCTCTGAAGGACATCTTGGCTCTATCCTGAGCTATTGGCTTTTCTCCAAGCACCAGTGGGAAGCAGACATCCAGGCTGGTCCAACCCACTGTTGGTTTTTCTGCTTTGTTTTCAAAAACCCAGGTCAGAGTGAATCTAAGGCATTTCCCCAACACACCATGGTTTGCTTTGGATTCTCAGATACGTTCCACATCAAGGAGCCCCCCACTCCTGCACCCCCAACACCTCCAGTGTCTGTTGGATGGGCCCCAGGCCTCTTGCTCAAAAAGGCTTATTTAGTGATTCAGATCAAGCTCCAGTCTGGCCCAGATAAGCTGGATGCTTTTACACAGAGATGAAGAGTATGAATCTGAACTAAGAGAAGAGAAGAAAGACAAGGCTTCTTATAGAATCAGATTGTCTCAGAAGGGGGTGGGTGGGTGGTGGGGAAAACCATTTCACTTATCAGATAAGAAATTTGACATGTCTGCAGGTGAAAGAAAAACAAAAGAGGTATCTTGATCTCAGTTGGCTGGTAACATATTAAAAAGTGAAGGAAAGACAGGAAGAAAGAATGAAAGGGAGGGAGGATTGAAGTGGAGGGAACAGAGAAAGGTGAGAGAAAATTATGAATGAATATGAAAATAAAAGATCTTCCAAAATATATCAGGAGCAATTATTTCATCATATAACCATTGCAGAGTTCATTTTAAAATTTTTTGCCAAAAATAAGTGAGACTGTGGGAAGCCTTGAAAAAATAGGGTGCTGGCATCAACTTAAAATCATTTATTACTAAACTGTCTTTGGTGCAATGCTTGGATGCATGGAATACTCATGAGTGTATGTTAAAAAGCAAAATCCAGGTTGTGCTGGACTGTTGCAGGATACCTAAAAGCCTAGCTAGGCCTCTGCATCTGCCCTGGATTGCCTCCTGCAGGTCACTTCATAGATAGGGGGTAGTCTGAATGTGGCAGTCATATCTGACCATGTATTCTGTACTGGCTGGTATAAATATTCTCCCATGCTACCACAATCATCGTGGGACTAGCTAGATCTTACCAGCATATTTGCCTGGCCACGTAGGATCCCTAAGTAATTAGACCAGAGAGAAATGCTGTTTGCCTCCAAGCAAACAAGCATGGCTACCTGATATACTCAAAGGCAACTAAAATACAAAACTACCGTGGAAGTAGAAGAGACTTGTGAAGGCTTGGAGAAATATTTAACTGGCATTAGTATTAGTCTTTGGTACAGAGACATGCCATCTCAGAAATCCCCTTCTCTACCCTATAAAGGCATTTCCAGGCAGATCTTGGCTCAAAACATTAGCATATAAAAGGACCTAGGTGAGGTGCTGGGAGAGATTACCTTAGGGCATTTGACTCTCCCTGCTTCCCATAACAGTGGGAGGGAGGTCTGAGTTGCAGGGGTATAATACTAGCCTGCTTCCTCTCTCGTGCGCTTCTTTTTGGGCTCTCTCTTTGTGAGCGCTCACCCTTCTTGGGAGTCTTGTCTTTGTCTCCTCTTTACAGGGCCTTTATACGTGGTGGCCACCATCTTGGCCTACACGTGGCTGGGGTTTTAGCCTGGAATCCTAAGCACTGGGCTTTTCCTTTTTGCTGATTTGTATGCCTGAACCTGTGATAAGTAAAGTCTTTTAAAACTGCATCGGATTCCTGCGTTTTCATCCATTCCTCTCCGGCTTCGGAGGTAGAAGGGAACTCACTTTCCGGCACTGTCGGGGACCCCGTGGAGCTCCCCGACACTGGACTATGAAGTATATTTCCTTTTCTGCCTTTCTCTAGAATTGGCAGGTGAGATAGAGGACCTATCCCAACAGTGAGCTAAGCTAAGGCATCTATTGGGATCTTTTTGGGATTTCTCCTAGGAATCTCAATTGTGCCTATCAGCCAACTGATCACTTTTTTTATTATTGCGTCACACCTAGGGGTGCTCAGGGATTACTCCTGGCTCTGTACTCAGGAATTACTCCTGGTGATGCTCAGGGGAACTTATGGGATGCTGGGGATTGAACCCAGGTCAGCTGCGTGCAAGGCAGATGTCCTCCCCACTGCACTATTGTCTGGTCCCGACTTGTTCTGAAACTGGAGGGAAGTGCTTGGCACTTGATATGCCTGGCATATCAAGAATTGGTTCAATTCCCAAATACCCCGTCCCTAGACTGTGTCTGTGGGAGCATCCCTTTCCCTCCCTGGTATTCAGTTTTCCCATCAAAGGAAGTGACGGTATTCAATAAGAAGAATCCTCCTTATTTGTGTATGACTCTATGTGCTATTTCTCAGCTCTCATCCCCTCATCAGTCTTGCCCCTGTTGGCTGGGGAACATCTAATCTCCCTTTGGAATAATCTGGAACCCCTTGTTCAGACGACAAATGCTCAGCCACTGCTTCCAAGTCCCCGAGCATGGTTTTGAGATGTGGGAAAGAAATGTCAAGTATCCCAAGCGAATTTTGACTTCAAGGGAGTTTGGAAAGCAAGATGCTAACCTAATTAGATTTCATGGCTGACATAGTTTGATGTGTTTTTTGTCCTAGTTAAAATATTTACATTTTAAAGGGGTCCCCATTGCTTACACCCTAAGTTTCTTGGTGCGAGTGAGAATAATTTAAGGGGGAGGAAGCATTTACTAGTTCTTTCAGTGCCTGGAAACAGCTAAAAGACAACTATTTTCTCGTCTATGTCTCACTAATTATAGGAACTTGTCCAGGCAAGTTACTTAATGTTTCTGACTCAGTTTCCTTGGCTTCAATGTGAATAAAAATAGTACTTGCCTCACTGGTCGTTGTAAAGTTTCCGTAAGTTTTAGCACAGGGCGGGGCAAGCAGTATATTCTGCTGTCACTTTCTAGTAGATCCTAGAAGTGTATCATCATCTCATCATCATCATCATCATCATCATCATCATCATCATCATCATCATCATCGTCATCATCGTCATCGTCATCATCATCGCCATCGTCATCATCATCATCATCACATCAATCATCATTCTCTAGATCTGGAAAGCAGGCTTACATCAGTCAGGTCCTCTGCCAGCAGGGATTGTATAAGGAATCTGTAAATGTTGCAAGTGGAATTAGAATCCAGATTTATGCTGCTCCTAAAATTTCTGCTGCTTGTTGTTGGCCATATGTCAGCCATCCACTGCAGGTTACCCACTAAGCAAGCCAGTTCTGGTTTAGCCAGATAACTCATCAACCCAGAAAAGCATTCATTCTCAATGGTTGTGGATCTTAATGAGATGATCCATTTTGTTGGTAGGAGAGACTCCGAGTAGCACATTCTTTAGATTTTCCAGCAAATCTTTTCTTTCTCAAGATTTTGCTCCAAAGAGCTGGGTAGACTTCTTTTTTTCTGCTGGGAGATTTATAATTCACCATGTTCCCTTTCTGCCTGGCCAGCTCACTCTGCATCAGTTGGATATGCATTTCGGGTTTGATCTCTTATTTCTGCAAGGCAGTTTTCACAAACACTTTGAGAAGCAGGGTTTTCTGTTCTCGATGCAAATGTGTGATTTAATCTCTGAACTGGAAACAGGGGTGACGGTTCAGCTCCCAGGAGCTCCTTCCCTCTGTTACCATGCAGAATGTGTAAACTTTGTGGACATTTGATTCTTCCCAATATTTCACACTGATGCCCATAGGGCAAAAAAATCTGCCAGGTTTTGCTGAGGCAACATACATTCATAGAGTGCTAGAGAATGGACATTTTTGTCCCTCAAGATGTATATGTTCAAACTTTCTCCCAGCACCCATCCTGTGAGTATTGGAAGCCAGCTACTAAGGAAGTAACTAGGGTTCGAAGGTGTCCTAAGGATGGACTTTGGCTCCTCATTAAAGTTCAGTGTCTTTTTAAGAGGAGGGAGAGACATCATAGTACCCAAGAAATGTGTATTTTCTACTCTGAAGTGGCCCCTTCTGTATCATGTGAAGCAAAAGACAGAACTGGCTCATGTTCTGTCCTGTCAAACTCCGGGATTTGGAGCTCTTTTAAGCTGAGGAATTAGAAAAAGGCTTTTTGCAAGGACATTTTTTTGTAGTTGTATAGAACAGAGTCAAGGACTCAAGCTGTAGCTTATTCAGCACAACCACCCCACAAAGCTGTGCTCTGTTTGACCAGCTTGTTTTCTTGTCTTTGTTCGTGCTTTGATTTCTGATTGATAAGTTATAAACCTAACCCAAGTGATATTTGTTGGCTTAAGGCAGTTCACTTCTGAAGGTCAGTTTCTCGTGTGTTAAAAGACTTAGGAGCATCAAATGAGATCACACACACAAAGCATGTCACTCACATGAGATGCAACCTAGGTGTGTAGGAATGTGTAGGAATGTTCTCAGTCACTAAAGAATAAGGATAGGAATGCAGGAGTTTCTACCCCAGAGAGTGTCCGAAAGTGTTGCACTTAAATCATCTCCCCCTGAGTCCTTTTCAACTTTACCCATGGAGAAGGGTTGCCAGTGGTGCATCCAATCCTCTTAGCGGGCAAGTTCTCGTCTGGTATTGCCTCTCACTAGCTGCCAGTAAGTCTTCATGTTCTGTAGTCATCGTTGGGAGACATTGCCCTTCTTTGGGTATGACATCCCGGGGCTGAGAGGGGCTCACTCTGGGAATGTTGGCTTGGTCCCACATCACTGCCCCATCTCTATGGCAGGCACTTCTCTCTCTCTCTCTCTCTCTCTCTCTCTCTCTCTCTTTCCTCCTTTTGGGCATTATGGCTTGCAATACAGATACTGAAAGTTATCAGTATGTCTCTTTACCTACTTTCAACACTCAATTCTTGTCTAAACTGATCATTTCCAACCATTATTGTCATACCGATCCCTTCTCTGTCCTAACTGCCCTTCATCTCCCACACACTTATGACAAGCTTCCAACCATTGACACGTCCTCCCGGCCTCCATTTTCCCTGGCCTTGGATATTAGTCTTATACTATTTTTTTCATATCCCACAAATGAATGCAATCATTCTATATCATCCCTCTCCTTCTGACTTATGTCACTCAGCATGATACTCTCCATGTCCATCCATTTATAAGCAAATTTCATGATTTTGAAATTTTTCATTAGGAAAAAATTAAGTCAAATGTCATTTTGAATGGCGAATGTCGCTCTTCTGATGCTGTCCAGATACAGGTACCTTGTGTAGTGTGTTGCCTAGCACCAGTAACCGATTGTCTATTCTCAGGAGGTCTGCACTCTCCAGCTTCAGGATAAAATTATGCCCATGTTCTTGATATGTGGTATTCATACATGTGGTTCTCCTCTCTCATTAAGTTCCTCTAAAGATCAGGATAACTCTATTTCCACTCATATAGAATATAATAGAGTTGCTGTGAATGGGTTTGAGAAATTAATATTAAAATGCATTTAGACTAGCATAGAAACATGACTTACATGGAAACTTCTATGAGCATCTCATCTGTTAGCAATTTTGATGGCTTTCACATGATGGGTTGTGTTTTATGTTTTCTACCAGTAATTCTAAAGACTCAGGACTTACTTCAGTGGCCTGAAGCTTTTGAAAAATTATCAAGGCCTGAGCTCCACCCCTTCTCCCTTTGATTCAAATTTGATGGATTCTAATTTGGTTGACATGAACTGGGCTTTGGGCATAAATACTTGCAAAAAAGGTATGAGGTATTAGTATGAACTCATATTTGACTTATTAAAAAGGTCACATATGGAAGTACTTATAAAGGTATATATGCATAATTAATATACATGCATGTATTTATTTGTTAGAGATATATAGTAGTTTCTAAATCATCTTCCAATAAATACTTCCTTCAGCTAAATGTGTCGGCTCTCCTTGAAGAAGAGGCAGATTCTAAAATAGGGACAAGAAGTCCATGAGTGTAATATTGTATATACAGACAGTGATATATAACTCTGTACACCTGAAACTCACATAAACCAATGTTCCTTTTAAAATGGGAAATCAAAAGAGGAATAAAAAGAAAATAAACACTTGGGATGTTCAAAACAACTTCCAAGTTATAGAAAATTAGAAAGTTCTCACACAAATCTCACTATGACAGGGATATGTAAAAAACATAGGGAGAGTCCATTGAACTGACTCCCAATGTTAATGCTGGAACCGTTTGAACAACAAAATAATAAAGGGTATTGGATGATAGCTTAAGGTGAAGAATATCCACCAGTCCTTGTTGGTGCCGATCGATCAGTCAGTCAGTATTGAGAGACCAATTCCACATGCAGAAAAAATACCAATAATATTTGTTCTCACTTCAAAGAGGGGTGCTTCACTCTGTAATCTTGCACTAACTCATTGGCTTTTTCCCAAAGAATCTTCCACGAAAAGGGAGAATAACAATGTTTTTATAGTGGAAAAATCTGGAAAACCCTCCTCAGGGGTGATAGGTAAACTTGAAAGTACATATCCAAGATATTCTGGCATTTTACCTCTATGTTCTTCCTCCTAAAAGCTCACAACCCCCATCCACTCATATGAAAAAATACCATTAGAATCCCTATAACAAAATATTCTACAAAGTACTTAACTGATTCTGCTCATGCTGTCAAGGTCATAAGGAACATCTGAGAAACTTGTCACAGTGCAGAGGACCAAAAAGGTAAACAGAATAACCAAAAGTAATGTCGTATCCTAACTGGAGCCCTAGAATTGAAAAAGAATATTAGGTTAAAATAAAGGCACATAAACTGTGGACTGCAGTGACTGAATGTGTCAGTATTATCCAACTCATTAGTCAGTGTACCCACTAATGTTAACGTCTTTGTAATTGTATAGCTCACGGTGGTATAATAAAAATATTCAATAAAATTGTTGAAATACAAAATAAAGTAAAAGAGATGGAAAAATTTTTAAAAATGTACCCACTAATGTACCATGGAATAATAGGGAACTTCCATGTGGGACACTTGGGGATGCTATACATCACAATCATTTCTGTAAACCTAAAAGTATGCTTAAATTTTTTAAAAAAGAAATAAAAGACAGCATATTTGATGACAACAACAACAGCAACAACCCATCTCTTTTGCCCCCTCCTCTCCTTTGCATGCCCTCAGACCAGGTGAGGAAAAAAATGATCCATTTTCCTATAGATCCAATGACCATTCAGTGGGGCCACTCAAGGATAAATTAGATTATCTAACTGCTGAAACCTAGGTGTGACTTTCTAATGGGCTTAACATTTTCAGGTGATATTTACATTTTCAAAGAGGCTCTTATTTACTCAAATCTCAAAATAGATCGTGCAGGAATTATTTCCCAGCTCAGCCTTTCAGATGCTCTGCTCTGTATCTGTGGCAGAAGAATCCATACAAAGGGGGAGAACACCAAAATAGATTCACAAACTTTCCAGTGGACAAAATAGATTCATAAAGTCCAACAGACTTTGTCTCTCGAGTCTGCAGAGACAAAGTGGATGGCTTTTGATATAAATGTCAAATAAAATTTCCAGAAACAAAAGTGGGTAGAGATAAAGCATGGGAGAGAGTCTCAACCACTGATGTCAGATGGAACCAGGTTGTAGGACATGTGTCTTCAGACTTCATGAGTTAAGTTGAGCTAGTTAATGGCTCTGAGTCCCAGATTCCTTTCTTCATATGGAGATAATTAAAGAGCTCTTGTGTTCTCTCAGTGGCATAAGGCACAAAAAATATCCAATACAGTGCTTAGCATATAAGAGATTAAAAGTGATGATAATTACTGTGCTGTTAGCATCTTCATCATAACTTTAATGTCCACTGGCTTCTCCATTTTCAAGCTGAATAACTTGGGCAGTGGCTTAATACCTCTGGCTTCAATTTACTTGTGTAAAGTGCAGGTAAAATCCATATAGTCCATATAGTGTTGCTGTAAAGATGAAATTATGATTAAGTGCTTTCACTGTGTTTCACTTTGTGCTTCGACACCATTGTTTGTCTGTCTCTATGATCATTTAGCTGTCACCTAGTTATGAGTCTATGAACGTGCCATCTTTCTCTTTCTCTGTATTTATATCTGTCTGTGTTCTTTAGTACTTAAGTGAATAGAGTCCAGATACTTCTAAACTTGCTGAATAAAACAGAACCATAACATTTCCCGTGTAGGAATTTGTCATTATTCTTAACAGTGGCACAATAGTGGAAAAGAATGATTATTTTTCCCCAGAAGCTCAAAAGTCTTTGATATTCATGAGTTCCAGATAAAATTCTCCCCCTCACCCAATAGAATATAAATAAAGGCAGCTTTAACCTGTGGTAATTAAAGAGCAGGCTATGGCTTTGAATGACACTGAATCTGTGTGTTTGTGAGCCTCTGCAGTACCTGGAAATTAACTATAAAATACAGCCAACGCCAGGTAGCTGCATTTGCTTGAAGGTTGCCTCTAATTAATAATGTTTTTTTGATTAATAATGTTTTGAGTGAAAATAGATGTCTTTTCTCAGAGTGGCACTAAGGCCTACTGAGAAATCATTAATAATTCTGGGTTCTTTGGCGCCTGAAGCCAGGAATTCTACTCTTAAGACTTGTTTAATTTTTCAGTGCAGCTGTCCATCTTGTAAACAGTTTGTCAATAAATATTCAGAGCCCGATGGTCACACTACACAGAGTGAGAGGATTAGTCCCCTTTGTTATTCTGGTCATTCTCCTCTCCACTGGCAACACCTAAGCTCAACACTACTTCCTCCCTCAGGCAACACAGAAAACTAGTTTCCTCTCCTGCTGCCAGGGAAAACAAGATAGTGAAGTCACTGAGTTCATGTCTGAGTTCTTTTAAATTTACTGGATCCCAGCATGGAAAATGAAGAAAAGAAAAGGAATCACAAGGGGACCCAGGAATAGCTTTGGAGTTAAATAAAGGAGGAAGAACATCAGCCCAATGTTGTGAAGTCCTGGGGCCAGAGTTAGGAGGCTGATGGAATGTTCTAGAAGCCAGGAGAGACAAGTGCTTCAAGCAGACATGGACAAATGCTGTTGAGAGAAAAACTAAGACCACTGTGGATACTAAGTTTGACAATATGGAGGTCATCGATAAGATTGGCAAGAGATGTTTCCATGCAGAAAGAACGAAACCCTAGCACAATACCACCCCAAATTAAAAATCCTAATTAGAAATATGATCCAGGAACATCACTCCTTGGTATCTATTCTAAGAGTATGAAAGCACTAATTCCAAAAAGTGTATCCCTAGACTAATAGCACCATGCTTACAGTAGCTAAACATGGAGATAACCTAAATGCCCATCCACACATGTCCAAAAGGGAAGTTTTGCTCTACATTCCCAATGGAATGTCACTCAGTTATTGGAATAGAGGAAATTATAACTTCTGTGACAGCAGGGGTGGGATTGGTGATGATGATGCTAAATGAAATATTAGAAAAAGTTACCAAACAGTCTCTCATTTATGGAATAAGAAATAAAATTATAACATACTTATGTTTAGATCATATTATATTATGTTTCACTGTATTACTGTATCACTGTCTTCCTGTTCATCATCGATTGGCTCGAGCGGGCACCAGTAGCATCTCCATATGTCCTGTCTCATGCTAGTAGAGCACAAGGGCACCTGCTTGCTCCAGGAACACAAAGAGCCTCAAACCATTCCATCAGGTCATGGGAATGAGGTTATAATTGTTACTGGTATTTGGCATATCAAACACGACACGGGTAACTTGCCAGGCTCTGCTGTGCAGGTAGCATACTCTTGTAGTCATCTCTAAATCCAGCATTTATTGCTGTCTTGCAAGCGGCTGCACGAGCCAGGTTGTGATATGCTGGTCTGCTGGATGGAGTTCTGACGAGAGGGAAGTCCGGATGTGGAAAATGGAGGCCTTCATGGAGTGGGGGGTCGCCTGGCTTGTTGCAAGGCTCTGCTGGGGTGGCAGGCCAGAGCTAGAAACTGCCATCCCTCCTGGGTGCCTCATGAGCGTCTGGGCACAGGGAGAGCCAGTAGCAGTTCTGCCCCATGTCTGTGAATCTCTATAATATAATATTATGTTATGTCTCACATAACATTATATTATGTTTACTATAAAATATATACTGATAACACATTTATATTATGCATATTATTTTGTGCTTACTATAATAATATATACTGATAATATTTATATTATGATATATGCATAATATATCATAATGCATATATCATAATATAAATGTTATTTTTATTATAATATTACCCTCCCAAAACTCCTTCGTATTACAGTGATATTAATGCTTGTGATATTATACATTAATATTAATACATGATAACCTTTCAGACTGGCCCCCTGGGATGAACCCAGAGCCTTGACAGAGCCTGGCGAGCTACCCGTGATGTATTTAATATGCCAAAAACAGTAACAATAATGGACCTCATTCCCAGCGAATGGAGACGTTACTGGTGTCCACTCGAGCAAATCGATGAACAATGGAAGATAAGTGACAAACTTGACATACCTATAAATAATATTTTTATATTTTATAAATAACTAGAGCAAATGAAGGAACAAAACACAAAAAAATAACTTTTAGACTCTGGAAAATATGGTAGTTCCTGTGTATATGGGGTGAAGAGGTTGGGGTTGGAAGAACAGGGGAGAGAGGGTCCGTATGAGGTGCCAATGGCTCTAGAGGTTTGTCTAAGGGATGGGGTCTGAGAATACAGTCCTGAAACTTCTGGAGCTTTATAAGCTGCTAAACTGTTTTCTAACAAAAGAAGCTGCTGCTGTGAACTGCTTTTGAAGCTGTCCTGTGCATTTAGCCTAGAGATGCTACGAAAGTTGACCACAATAGAAGAGTTTAGCTTTTCCCACCACTAACTGGCCAGTCCAATTCTAAGACATTTTCTGACTGTGTATTTGGTGCTGAAACACTGTGACTCCATCTTGACGCACTAGGCTTTGCTTTGTGCCTCAGGGTCATGAATTTACAACCTAGTAAAAAACCATGCCAGGCCCCAAGGGCACTGATGTAAATTACACAGACATCAGGATGATTCAAGTAAATATATAAAGTTTGACTTTATTTTATATCAGACATAGAATAGAACATGCTAACGACTAACTGCCCCATTTGCTTCTGTGCTTTTTCCTTTGGCTTAGGTAAGAGTAGGACATCAAAAACTCATCCTGTTTATGTAACCCTCAGAGTATATAAAATGCAAAGACTTCAGTGGCTGGGGGTGTTGGTCAGGGGTTCTAGATATCTAAAGCTTGTGAACCCTCAGCCTGTGGAGCTGAATCTCTAATAATTGAACTCTTTTCTGCTGGGTTCCAACACTTTCTCTGACTTGTAGGTCCTCAGGGCTGAGCTCTGAGTGTCTGACTCTAGGGTCCTCAGCTCTGAGCTTTTATAAACGTTCTCTACTTGGAGAGCCTGTGTTGAGCCACGGATTAACAGGTGCCATATTTAATTTCTTGGAGATTTCCACTTTATTTTTGTGGACTAGATAAGAATACACAAATGCTGGTTTGGTGTCATACTCAGATATGTAGCCTGGGGAGTTCTGCCCTGGTTCCATCTTGATTTGTGACCAGGTGGGTGGTTCTTTGAGCCTTCTTCAACTTATTTTCTTTGCCTAGGCAGAATAAGAATCATAGTAGAGATCTCCCTCTGTCTCTCAAAGTCAAGTGCCCTGGATGGATTGTTTGTAAAGAGCATGTCAATGTTAAAAATGGTTTCCCTTGAGGCCAGAGCGACAGTACATCAGGGGAGGGCACTTGCCTTGCACAGGACCAACCCAGGTTCAATCTCTGGCACCACATATGGTCCCCTGAGTATAGCCAAGAGTAATTCCTGAGTGCAGAGCCAAGACTGACTTCTGAGAACACCGCAGGGTGTACTCTCCCCCTCCCGCCTCCCACACAAATTGTTTCCCTATAAGTGAATGCTAATAGTGTTCCTAGACCCTAAAAATAAACTATGAAGTAGAAGCATTCTACTTTTGGATGGTAGGGGTGGGAATTCATGTCATGTTGACTCCCACTGAAATGAGGATTATATGGGTGAACACTGGGGTTTGTAGGGGCTACAGGAAGTGCTTCATGGTGAGGACCTAGGAGCTTTATGCTGCTATTTCATGTATGTTTTGAATAGAAAAAGATTGGGAACACTGGAAGGTTAGTATAGTGGTTAGGGCAATGCCTGGTAAGCGCCTGACCCAGCTTAATCCCTGGTACCACATGGTCCTAGAGCACTGCCTCATGCGCACTAGCAGAGAGTCCTGGTG
Organism: Cryptotis parvus; assembly: GCA_021461705.1. Taxonomy (NCBI): domain Eukaryota; kingdom Metazoa; phylum Chordata; class Mammalia; order Eulipotyphla; family Soricidae; genus Cryptotis; species Cryptotis parvus. Next base: position 160,555 of record JAJIBD010004447.1, on the reverse strand, counting down.
GACCCCAGTACCACATGACCCCAGCAGTACTGGACTCTCAGGCCTTGGCATTGAACTGCCAACCTGATGGGTATAGGAGGAAGTGGCCCCAAGCCCTCTGAGCTCCACCTAAGAGTCCCCTCTCCCACAATTCAATCAATGCCAGGGCCAGGGGATGGCACAAAGGGCTGGCTTGGTGCAGGCCTGTGCATCATTCACTAAGTTAGAGAATCAACTGCAGGCATAGCACTGGGGGCCCCCAGACCTGAGCCTACCCCTACCCCTTAGGCTGGCCCTATGGCTCAGAGCCCTGCAGGGATTTTAGGAGGCTTCAGGTAAAATGGCAATGGCTAACAAGCTCAAGGAATTCCACCTCCCTTCCAGGAATTTTGGGCAGTTTGGCCTCTCTGGCCCATTTCACAGAGTGCTTAATGATCTCTTGTGTCCACTTGATATCTTGATTTCTTGCTGATGAACTGGGCTCACACATCAAACACCACATGTAAGACTATAACCAGGGCCTGCTTCCACAGGCTCTGAACTGGCTCTTTTTGATCCTGTCTCATATTTGCCCTCTGTATTGATTTCAGGCTCTGTATTTGTCCGCCTTTTCCCTCTTTGGTTTTTGGGCCATACCCAGTTGTGCTCAGAACTTACTCCTGTCTCTGAGCTCAGGCTCAGAGGATCATATGTGGTTCCAGGGAGAGAACCAGTGTTACCCGCATGCAACGCAAGCCCCTTACCCTCTGTACTAGCTCTCTGGCCCCTTTTCTATTGTTCTATTCTCATTTTTTCCTTAAAAGTCCTTCTCAGACACACACCCACCCACCCACACACAACCCCCCCACACACACACTCACACACTCACTCACTCACACTCAGAGGCTGCCTGTCTTCGTGCATAACTGAGTTTGTGTCTGTCTTCCTTTTCTGTTTGCGTATGTGTCTGCATGGCCGGATCTTTGCGTCTGCTAGTGTCTTTTCCCAGACATGAGCGCTTCTTTCATTTCATTTTTTTCTTCTTTTTATTTAAAAGGAGACTTCCAAGCAGTACTCAGGGGATGCTAGGGGCCTTTCCCAGTGATACTCGGTCAACTGGGCCAGGCAGCTCAGTGCTTAGGCCCGGTGATGAAATGATTATCAGGCCCAGCAGTGCCGGCGGCCACCAGGGCCACATATGGAGATCATCCCCTGATGATCTCCTGGGCTTCCAGGTCTAGAACTAGCGGGTCTTGGTGTGGGATCCAGCTGGTGCTGGGGATCAAATTTGGGGCCTTGAGTATGCAGGCCTGATATCCAGCCTTTGAGCTCTCTCCCCCTGGCCCTGCTTCATTCATCTTACATTCTTCTCTCAGTGAGGGGAATACACACACACACACACACACACACACACACACACACACACTCTCTCTCTCTCTCTCTCTCTCTCTCTCTCACACACACACACACACACACACACACACAAGCACACTGTTCCCTTTTGCTTGAGACCTTTGAGTAACTGAAGACCAGACCCCTCCCCTCCCACGCCCCCGTTGCTTCCTTTGCTTTAACCCAGCACCAAGCATGCCAGTGTTTACTTGGCAAAGTGCGCTCTGCACTGCAGAGGATGCTGCTCTCCCTGGCATCCAGCTTAAAATTACCGTCTTCGTGGTTCTGGCTTTGTCTCTTTTTTTGCAACTCAGCCCCACCCGAGGTCAAACACCTTTTTTTCTCTGCTTTTCAATTATCTTTGGTGCTTTTATTCCTTTCTACAACGTGAGTTGCTACCTAGCAATTTGAATCAGAGAGTTCAGCCTTTCAGATTTGCAAGAAAAATAGCAACCTTGATAATAAGCATTGGTTGACAAGCTCTGTCTTCCGCCTGCATTGTTCAAGGGTGGGAAGGAGGAAATATAAACAAGCCAGATCCTAGAATCTCCTTTCAGGTAATCCTCTTATTAATTTCACCGCGAGCCGGAAAACCCCAGTCTTCCTTTGAAGCGAGGATATGGATCCCAGCATTTTTAATCGAATTTGTCCAACGTTGATTGGAAGCTGATTTTTCAAGACATCAAAATTGTCTTAAGATGAAACCTGTCATGGCAGGGCCTGGTCTGATGGGTGAAAGAAATTTCTCAGCAACTTTCTGACCTAGCTAACGTCTGGGGAAAGTAGTTTCCACATGGGTGACATATTTAGACTGCCTTGTGAAAACACAATTTTTATTTGACAGTTGTAATATTTTGAGCACTCCATGTTGACGTTTTTATCAGATGGGGCTGTTTTTATTAGCGGTGGCAGTTTGCAAACTAATGAGAAAAATAAGAAAGGGAATTAGCTTGAAGCTGCTGAGTATTTGTGGCCAGAAGGTAAACGAAGGAGGTACCAGCGTCTGGAAATAATTACTATCCCTGCCATAGTCCTCTATTAGCGCTGGCAAAAGACCCAAGGTCTGACAGTTAAATTAAAGCCTGCAACCCAGTGAAAAATTAGTAGCAGAAAGCTCAGATTCTGGTAACATTGCATTGCCTGCCATTACTGAGGGACTTGACAACTTTGCTCCATTCACAAGATTCAGTGGGGGGCAAGACCGCTTAGAAGATGTAGAAAACAAATTCATCTGTAGCAGGCAGTGTTTACAAAGCAATGACCCAGCGGCTTGCCTTCAGAGCCTACAAGGCTATGGCGGCTCAGTGAAGTTCTTCCCAGCTTATACAGTGTTGCAGGATGGCTGGGGTCTGGGTTGTGATGTCAGACAGACTTTGAGGGTCAAGTCCAGCTCCAACATTGCGGGTATGTGAGTGTGTTCTGGGGCCAGAGACTTTACCTCTCTGAGCCTTTGTTTCTTCCTGTTCAGAAGATAGAAATGAAGAGCAGCTGTGACATTTGACATGAGTCAATGACTGGTTTAGAAGGAGAATGGCATCCGAGGAAGAGGAGAATGCCGAATGCGGAAAGATTTAGAAGTGGGAGCGCTGGTGGCTTATTTGGAGAATGGGAGAGAGATAGAAGACTAGGAATGACCTTGAGCTAATTCAGGAATGACCTTGATCTCAGAGACTCGTCACTCACCGGGAGGAAGCCAGGGGACTTGCAGTAGACTAGGTTCTTGACTCCACTTCCCCAGAGCCCAGGCCACAAGGCAGACTCAGGCCATCCTGTGTTTTGAGTAGTTTGCCATTTCCCAGGCTCAACAAAACCTCCAAAGGATAAAAAATGGGATCTTCAGGTGATTCCTTATTTGCGAAGGTAATTAGGCAGTATCGGTTATATATGATTCGCAGGAATGCTGCTTTACCTATAAGTCCAACATGCAATTAAATATACCAGTGTGTAAATGTTAATGTGCTAGCTTGTTTATTGCAATATTTTGAAGATTAATCAAGAAAGAGAGACAGAAGCAAATTTAATATTGTCCACTGAGAGAGAAGGTTGAATTCATGGAGAGGTTGGCTCCTTCTGAGGGTAATATATCTCTTTTTAAAGGAATTCATTACTTCTGTAGGTATCATGAACAAGTTGTATACTAGGATGAGCTTCGTGTGATCCAGTTCTTAAACATTGAGGAAGAAAACTTTTATGTATGTTGACATATGGCAGTAAGAATATGGAGAAAAGTGGAGGCATTCGCCTCCCACCCTAGCCTTGTTTGGTTAATGGAAAGCTGACAAGGTGGAGCAGAAAGTGACAAACGGTTGCTCTTCCTCTGTAAACCTGCCTGTGACTGGTTGCCACGGCTGCCTTCTGGAGCTGGAAAGCTGCAAAACTGAAACCCTGGCCAGGTCTCTGGAGCAGCACTTAGCTGAAGGGCAAAGGAGAGTGAAAGCCCAGCTCCAGGGGCATAGAACAGGACTTTGTTCTTTGTTCTTTTGCACTCTGGATTGACTCAGAGTCTACCTGAGTGGGGTGAAGGGGTTTTGTTGCCTCTAAAGGAAAACCCCAAACACCATCGCAGCTGGGTGAGGAACTTCCTTGCAAGAGGAGGTCCCTGCTCTCCTCCTGTACGACCTCCCCCAACCCGGCCAGGCTCTCTTATAAACATGCAAATACAAACCCATCCACAGAAACACAAAAATGTACATGTGTGCTCACACTGCCTTGCAACACATAGGCTCCATCTGAATGAACATATGCACAAATTAATGTATACCTAAGCATACATGTCTGTACAGCAACACATGGATACATGTATGAACATGGGCCCACACATGTGCACACATGCCAAACTCACATGTGCAGAATGTGCATCAATGTATGTGACTGAATATGTGCACATGTATGAATGGTCCCATGCAAGCACACACAATATACATGTGTGTACATGTGTGTACATATATAAGCATACATGAACAAGCCTATGCATTTCTCTGTGAGCTAGGGAAAGCATCTTGATTGGGTACCATTCCTTCACTCAGAATATCTTTCCATGTTGTATCACCCAATTAACTCCTAATGTCTGCATTTCACCTTGGGAAATATTCCCCCAACCAGAAAAAGTGGACCAAGCACCCTGTTAGCATCCTAAGTAAACTTTCAGTTCAGAATTTCCATATGTCCTTGAAAGGCTCTGCGTAGGTGATGCCGTCTCCCCACAGAAAATGAATTTTATTTTGCTCTCTTTTGCTTAAACCATTTTAATTGGGTTTCTGTCCCTTTCAAGCAAGAGTTGTCATAGAATTCCCCAAAGCACTTTGAATTGGGTGAATTTTATTTGGCTTATATTTCAATGAGGAAATGTAGGCACAGAACAGTTGGGTGAAGTGGTCAAGGTCACACAGTGAAGACAGAATCAAATTTCAAATCTAAATGTCTAAAAGTCCTCCTAGCGTGGGACTTCTACACTCTATTCCTGTTGCAAATTACAGAAATAGACCCATTCTATTGAAATTAACTGGTGACTCTATTGCCTTTATCCCTTTGAGCTTTGTATTCTAGTTGCCGTAGAAACTCCCTCTTGCACATCCCATTGAGTCAGCTAGACTGTGGTACTTGTGGTCAACTCATAGTTACATGGTGGTTGCCACATGTTGAGTCAGAATTCCCCAAAGCTTATGTGGGGCAAAAGGTAATCCCTTGCATATATCCCTTTTAAACAAAGGAGATAAAACCCCCATGTGATCATTGGTGGTGGGAAATGTACACTAGTGGAGGGATGGGTGTTGGAACATTGTATGACTGAAATAGCTTTATAACTGTGTATCTCAGGTTGACAAATTTTTAAAAATTTAGGTGAGAAAGGGAAAAGAAGAAAAAAAGGAAAAGCAACTTGTACGCATTTCTTGATCAGTCAGTGCAGTAAAGCATTACATTTGCTTGGAGATTTGGTATTTTGCCTCCAGTTCCTGGGAAGTAGCCTTTATGTCCTTGGAATGTCTTTCCCTAATAACTAATCATATATTTCCATGTTTACCTGGGGTCTTTGGGCTGTGCCAGATAGTCCAGATTGTCTATGGGATTTATGGTGGGAAACCTTGGATGCTGCCGAGTCATATTTACCTTTGGAAGACTGGGAGGAAAAACCAGCCATGTCTGTGTGACAGAGTACTAATAAAAATCTCTGGACACCAAGGTTTGAGCAAGTATTTCCGGTTGGTGATCCTCCAAGTGTAGTACCACACAGTGAAAAAAACACCAATGGCAGGACCCCCAAGGGAAAGAACAACCAGAACCTGGTGCAAGGTGTCTCCACTCTAGCAACCCCTTCCCCTGACAAATTTCTGTCTGCCCTCATGGTTAGTATAAAAACTTGGTTTAGTTTTTATAAACTTCCTCTAGTGAATATGGCACGTGTGGGCAGTGGTACAGCCTCCAAATTTCAGTTTCAGGGCATCTTTGGGAACCCCACACTGACCGTGGCTCTATGGAAACGATGATTTTGCAGAAGCTAAACTTCTCAGGATTCTTCTTTAAGTCTATGGATCTGGTGCCTAATCACAAGCTCATTTCTCAGTTGCAGGTGGTGGAACTGTCTTGGGTAACTTGACAGAGATTTGGCCAGGAAGCTGGGTAGAGAGTACAGTGGACAAGGCACTTGTATGCCTGGATCCCCGGCACCACGTATGTCCCCCTGTGCACCTACAGGAATCCCAGCATCGTTGGGAGTGAGTTGCCCCCTCTTTCCAAGTAAAAGATTTATTTGGAAAGAGAGTAAGGTGTGAGGGAAGAATCTCCTGGAACATGGCCTGACATTCTTTTAGACTTTGGCTAGGAGCAAAGAAAGGGGACAGAGTTTGGAGAAAAACAATCAGTGTCTCCCACAGATTGTTGTCCTCTGCCCATGGCAGTAATTACACCATCTCTGAGGGAGGCCCCCCTACTCCCACCCCCTTCCCTTGTTCTTTGGCTCCATCTCCATTCCCCTGGGAAGAAGGAATAAGTAGTTTTCATTCCAGAGAGAAAAACTGATAAACTGGTCAATGTTCTTATCCACCTGGGGTCCAAAAAAGCTTAGAAAAAATAGAGACAGCTTGATCTCTTCTCCTATGCTTGGCATTTGTATAAAATAAGAACCAAAATATCAATGTAGGGCCGGAGCGATAGCCCGTTGGGTAGGGGCGTTTGCCTGGGTTCGATCCCGGCATCCCATATGGTCCCCGAGCACCGCCAGGAGTAATTCCTGAGTGCAGAGCCAGGAGTAGCCCCTGGAGCATTGCCGGTGTGACCCAAAAAGCAAAAAAAAAAAAAAAAATCAATGTAGACTCCACAGAGGGGTCTTTCTTCAGGAATCTCTCTACTTCCAGACAACCTCCAGGCTTTAGATCTGGAATCCCAGTGACTTGTTTCTGAAGATACAAATAATCGATAAGGAGGCTACATTCTGATAAAAATAATGGTAATTTATTGAGCATTGTCCTACACATTGGCACTGGGCAAGGGCTGTCCCATCTGTTCTCTCAAGGGATAGAGTGATAGTACAGTGGTAGGGTGCTTGCCTTGGCACCAGCCATCTCGGGTTTGATATCTGGTACCACAGATGGTCCCTTGAGCCCCACCAGAAGTGATCCTTGAGCACAGAGCCAGGAATAAGCCCTGAGCACTGTCAGGCGTGCCTCAAAAAATCAAAGCCAACCAACCAACCAGCCAACCAACCAACATCTTTTCTCTCAATTAATTCTCCAAATATTTCTGTGAGATAGGATTTGTTGATGATTGTTTCTGAGTCATGGAGTAAAGGGTGCTTCAGAAAGATGAAGAACTTACCTTTAGTCAGAGATGAGTCAAATCTGGAAGCTTCTGTCATTGAACTGCGCCTCCAGGTGAGGGCCTACTGGCTGGGGAGTGGATGTTTCTCCCTGGTCAGCAGGACCCTGCTCCACAGATTTTTTTTTCTTTTTTGTTTTTGTTTTTAAATTTTTTATTATACCACCGTGAAACATACAATTACAAAGGTATTCATAATTGATTCTTGGTAATACAGTATACCAGCATCCATCCCTCCACCAGTGCCCCATTTCCACCACCAATGTACCCCACCCCCTCCCACCCACCCCCATGCTGCCTTAATAGCAGGTACCCCAGTTTCCTCTCTTTCTCTCTCTGTCTCTCTCTCTGTCTCTGCATCTCTCTCCCTCTTATTTTACACCTTGTGGCTAGCCCTGCAGATATTTAGAGTTTATCACTTAAGTCTCTTTGTGTATATTCAATGGTGAGTTTTAATCTGCCATTACCATTTCACACATTTAGTAAAACACTGGTATCTATTTATGTCCTATTAATGAATGCAGTCATTCCATATCTGTCCTTTTCCTTCTGACTAATTTCACTCAGCATGATAGTCTCCATGTCCATCCATTTGCAGGTAAATTTCATAATTTTATCTTTTCTGACAGCTGCATAGTATTCCATAGTGTAGATGAACCACAGTTTCTTTAGCCAGTCCTCTGTTCTAGGGCATTTAGGTTGTTTCCAGATTCTAGCTATAGTGAATAGCGCAGAGATGAATAAAGAAGTACAGATAGTATTTCTGCTATGTGTTTTTCGGTCTCTTGGGTATATCCCCAGGAGTGCTATTGCTGGATCAAATGGGAGCTCAATATCTAGTTTTCGGAGGAATGCCCATATTGTTTTCCAAAAGGGCTGGACCAGTCGGCACTCCCACCAATAGTGGATCAGAGTCCCTTTTTTCCCCACATCCACGCCAGCACCGGTTGTTCTTGCTGTTTTGGATGTGTGCCAGTCTCTGTGGTTTGAGATGGTACCTCATTGTTGTTTTGATTTGCATCTCCCTGATGATTAAAGATGAAGAACACTTTTTCATATGCCTTTTGGCCATTCGAATTTCTTCTTTTTTTGGAAGCTTCTGTTCATTTCTTCTCCCCATTTTTTGATGGGGTTGGCTGTTTTTTTTGTGGAGTGCTACCAGTGCCTGATATATCCTGGATATTAACCCCTTGTCAGATGGGTATTGGGTGAATATCCTTTCCCACTCTGTGGATTGTCTTTGTATCTTGGTCACCGTTTCTTTTGAGGTGCAGAAGCTTTTTAATTTTATATAATCCCATTTGTTTATCTTTGCTTCCATTTGCTTGGTCAGTGGTGTGTCGTCTTTAAAGATACTTTTCATTTCGATGTCATAGAGCGTTTCTCCTATGTTTTCTTCGATATACCTTATAGATTCATGTCTGATGTTGAGATCTAGAATCCATTTTGATCTGACTTTTGTGCATGGCGTTAGAAGGAGGTCTAAGTTCATTTTTTTTACATGTAGCTGCCCAGTTTTCCCAGCACCATTTGTTGAAGAGGCTTTCTTTGCTCCACTTAATATTTTTTGCTCCTTTATCGAAACTTAAGTGGTTGTATATTTGAGAATGTGTTTCAGGATACTCAGTTCTATTCTATAGGTCTACAAGTCTGTCTCTATACCAATACCACACTGTCTTAATTACAACTGCTCTGTAGTAGAGCTTGAGGTTGGGGAAAGTGATACCTCCCATCTTCTTTTTCCCAAGGATTGCTTTAGCTATTCGTGGAGTTTTATTATTCCATACAAATTTCAGGAGTGTTTGTTCAATTTCTTTGAAGAACATCATGGGTATCTTTATAGGGACCGCATTGCATCTGTATAAAGCTCTAGGGAGTATTACCATTTTGATAATGTTAATCCTTTTGATCTATGAGCAGGGAATGTGTCTCCATTTCCTCAGGTCTTCTTTTATTTCCTGAAGTAACGTTTTGTAGTTTTCTTTGTAGAGATCCTTTACATTCTTTGTCAAACTGATTCCTAGGTATTTGATTTTCTGCGGTGCAATTGTGAATGGGATAGTTTCTTTAATGTCCCTTTCTTCTCTTTCGCTGTTTGCATATAGGAAGGCCATTGACTTTTGGGTATTGATTTTGTACCCTGCTACTCTGCTATAGGAATGTATTATTTCTAGGAGCCTCTTGGTAGAGAGTTTCGGTTTTCCAGGTATAATATCATGTCATCTGCAAATAGTGATAACTTGGCTTCTTCTCTTCCTATCTGGATGCCCTTAATGTCTTTTTCTTCCCTGATTGCTATGGCAAGTACTTCCAGTACTATATTGAATAGAAGTGGTGAGAGTGGGCAGCCTTGTCTTGTCCCTGATCTTAAGGGGAAGGCTTTCAGTTTTTCCCCATTGAGAATGATGCTCGCTGTTGCTCCACAGATTTAACCACAGTTTTGACCACAGATTTCTTACTCATTCTGAAAAAGACATTGGGGTGATGCGACGATGTTTCAGACTCACCAAGCAGGTTTATCCAGAGATTCTCTCATTGGAGGTTTTCTCAGAATTACCTCAAAAGCACTCTGGTCTCAACCAAAGGGACATCCTATGCTCTGTTTTCCATCTTGGACCTTAGACTCCACCAAAAATAATACATAGAGATTTTTTTAAGTGGGGAGGGTCACACTCGTTGAATGCTCAGGGGTTACTCCTGGCTCTGCTCTCAGGAATTATTCCTAGGAGAACCATATGGGATGCTGGGGATGGAACCTGGTCTACTATCATTCCTGGCCCCTCTGATTGGTCCTGTTATAAACCTTTATTTGGATACTCGGTCCGATTGGTTCCCCACATCCCATCATTTGCATAAAGACACATATGCAGTCTCATTGGTCGGATGCAATCTGATGCCCTTTTTTCTTTTGGATCACACCAGGTGATGCTCAGGGGTTACACCTGGCTCTGCACTGCTGGTGGTACTTGGGGGTACCCTGTGGAAGACCAGGGATCAAACCCCTGTAGGCCACATGCAAGGCAAATGCCTTATCCACTGCACTACTGCTCACGCCTCTCCATCAAACATATTAAAGGAATAAAATGTTTTATTATCTTTAGAAAAAAATAGCAAAACCATAAATCTAGATCAAGGAGGAAAAACTAGATCTTGTGGGCCATATGCAGGAAATTCCTGTTTGGTAAAGAGGATGGTCTTGGTGCAGAGCCATGTCCAGTCATGGCTGCGTTGTCTATAGGCTGCTCTTCAAAAGGTTGAAGAGCAAACCGGGGCTTTTCCACTGGTTTCCCAGATGATTCCTGGGAGTCATCAACCAGTTCTCCTAGTTGAGAATCACCAATCTAGATGATCCTGTTTCTTGGCTCATCTGGACATCCTAGACTCTCAGAATGTTTGTACTCATTTTAATTAAAGTGGCCAATAGGGCTTCACAATTATTGTTGTAGAATTTATTTGCCCAGTGTGTTCTTGTCTCTGGGTAGATCCTTTTCTCCTAAAAACAACTCCAAAAAATATCCAAACAACTCCCTGAAGACTAAAAATAACTCCCCTTTCATTTCTTGACAAGTATATGCTCACTGCAGAAAATGATTTTGGTCCTTCTGAAGGTGATGGAGGGAGAGAGCAAGGCTGGCCAGGGCTTTGGGACTAGGAGGCGACTTGGTCTGGAGCGGTCAACTCACCAGCTTCTTGCAAGACACTTATTGTGCAAGTCAGTGAAATTTCTTTTGTATTTTATCTGTTTTCAATTTTGAAATGGAGACAATGAGTATGAGACCCAGAAAAGATGATATCACGGTAGCAGGATAAATAGAAAACATGCATTGTAGGACTGTTTGTATGTGCTTCTCCAAAGCACATACAACTGATCTGTGTTCAGTCACAGATCCGGAGAGATAGTACAACTAGTAAGACTCTTTCCTTTCATTGACCAAGTGCTTATTTGATCCCTAGCACACTCCTGTGTTCCACTGAGCACCTCCATGAATGATTTCTGAGCACAGAACCAGGAATAATTCCTGAACACTGCTGGGAACAGTACCAGAACAAAACAAAAGTAAAATGTTCAGTAGCATTTGAGCACAAATTTTATCCACATACACTGAGAGATGAGAGAGATAGCTCAGAAGCACTAAGTTTTGAGAAAGTTTATGAAACAACTGATTAGATTTTTCTCAAGTGTCTTTTGCTGGTAAAGAAATACAGCTTTGTGAGTAATGCACCAGGAGTGGAAAGATAAAGAAAGTGAGAAAGAGACTACGTTTTATGACTGGATGATTCTAAATTTTGGGAAGCCAGAATATCACTGTAGACTCAGACAAGAAAATAATGCTCAATTGTATCTCCCTGCCCGGGTGTCAGCACCACAATTTAAAATAAAAAAGAAAGTTTGAAACTGACACTTTCTATTGTCACAATTTCTCCTGTTTTCATAAATTCTAAGAATTCAGGGATTGTCTATACCTGAGCCATTATCAAGTACTGAAATTACTGTCTTGAAATGTGTCTCATGTGCAATTTAGACAATACTTGGTGGCCCGAAGACACACAATGGTGGATTGAGGAAGGTTTGTAAGCTGATGAGTCAGGGCCGAATTTTGACTCAGATTCAACCACTTTAAGAAGAGATTTTTACAGTTAGGATTTGGTCACTCAGGATGTGCAGGTTGTTTTCTGATGTGTGTAGGATGATTTTAAATGCAGGAGGATATGGCGACATCATACAGCTGCCTGGGAAATAAATACTCTCCAGCCAAACACTGATGATCTCTAGCCAAACACTGAAATCATGGAAACTCTTTCTCATGGTTTCTCCTCTCCCCACCTTGCTCAAAGCCCTGTGACATTCTCTCAGTAATTTCTATGTTCTGTAATTCCAAAAAGATATGTTAGAAAGGGTGACATATTTTAGAAAATATATATACTATTATGATTCTTAAACTATATTAACTTTTAGATCTTATTTAAACAGTGGTTCTTGACCTCCAACAGGTTAACATGACAAATATCCAGAACATTCCTGAATGTTTTCTGAAGCCCTGAAGCTCTCGCATCGACTACCATCCTCATTTGCCTAAGAGTAAGGAGCCGGGCTTCAACGGATTAATTCTCTCTCATCTCACATTAGTTAAAGCAACACACTTGGTGTTGCTGATAGATAACATTCAACAGGATTCAGACTGAACTGGATTTACTGGATTAAAAAATGACTCTGCCTCTCTACAGGTATTGAAAAGATCAAGGTATTGTAAATTCAGTTTTTGCAAGTGATAGAGACATTCGATCAGAATGCTTCTGTCCAAGTGGCCTGGGCTTGTACTTCCCTACCTCCTTTTGCAGGGACAAGTGGAGAGAGGGGAGAGGTCCCAAATGATGCTCCAGGGACAACCTGGCTGGAGGTTCAATGCCATGATCGGGGGCCTCCAGGACTGCACCCTGTGATGCTCAGGACCATGTGGTGCTAGAGACTAAATGGGAGTCAATGCAAATACCCGAATGCCTGTACTATCTCTTCTCTTTATTATTTATGGTATAAAATCACTTCCCAGAGTAGTAGTAAACAGTTTAGAGCATCAGAGTCAGCAGAGTAATAAGATTATACTCTGGTCTCCATGGAGCTATTTCTTATTAAACGAGATCAAAGCTGGAGCCACTCAATATCAAAGCAACTGTTTAGTATTTTCTTTGGAGTCATTTTATAAAGCTGCTAAAGCAGCCTCTGGACCAAGTCATTAATTATCTGACAGAGGTAATTGATCTATTTCAGTCATTTTTTTGCCCGAGAATGCCATCTGCAAGCAATGGAGTTTGGGTTGATCACTGTTTGCTATAACCTCTGGTGACACAGTAGGTGTGAGTGTCCAGTGGACTGCTGTCATTTTGATTTCTTATTTTTGGCTATACCCAATGATGCCAACTAGGATGATAATTTTATAATTATCACCATCAATATCATCACCACTCAATCATATCTTAACTTCTGACATTCCAGAAATTGTTAAACATGTATCTGATCTTGATTTTGTTCTTTCTTAGAACTGCATAGTATTCCTTTGAGTATATATACACTACATCCTCTGGATTCATTTGTTTATATTTATATAGTTGGGCATCTGGCTTGTTTTCATATCTTGACTATTGCACTAAGTGCAGCAGCGGACATCGGTGTGCATAGATCCTTTCAAATGAATGTTTTGATTCTTGACAGACCCCCAAAATTTTCTACAGTCTGAGTTCTAATACTTCCAACTGGCACTTGGTTTTCCCAAATATGCACTGGGATTCTCTCTGCTTTAGCACATGCATCCCTCTCTTTCCTTCTTTCTTGGGTCCGGGGAGATTGATGAGTTCCTCTTAACTTTCAGATACTGTTTAAATGTCACTTCTTCTGGGAAGCCCCCACCCTCACCCCAGTCCCTGGTTCTCATTTGAAACACCAGCTTTTCAAGAGGATGCTTTTAAGTCCATCAGAAATGTATGAAACCCAAACCCAAGATAGGCAGAATCTCTAGAATCATTGCCTGGGGTCTCCAGATATTCTTGGCAGCTCCCAAGCAAGGGACTTAGGAGATCCTGAAGCATCTCTTGCTCTGAGTTCCTGGAATTGGATTTCTTACCTCTAACCCCCTGGACCCCCATCAACATGGTGTTCAAAGTATATCTGACATGGTTGCTATGAACTGCAGATATTTATTTAGCAGAAGATTTTGCTCTCACTGTAGGAGATTGCATCAGGAAGAGAATAGATAATAACTTGAGATGAAATATTAGATGTCATGATCCCAATAATCACCATTTCCTGACACACCATTGAAGCACTCCATTAAATCAGAGGGTCTTTTCACTTGCTCTCTACCCTCAGCCTGATTTATAGGCACCATAATTTGTTTGTTTGTTTTTTGGAAGGGAGTAGTTGGGCTCCATCCAGCAGTGCTCAGATCTCCTGGCTCTGGGCTTGGGGATCACTCCTGCAGTGCTCAGGGGACCATATGTGGTGCAAAGGATCAAATCTGGGCCTGACACAGGCAAGGCGAGTGCCTTACCTGATGGACTGTCCAGCCTGATATCATTGTTATTTTTTTGACAAATGGCATTTCCCAACTGTAAGAAAATGAAATTGTAAAAGTGTGGCAGTCAAGGATGTATATTATTACTATTTTTCTCTAAGTATGTTGCTTTATGGTTTTCATTTCATTTTTATAATGAGTATCTATTGCTTTATTGGTATATTCATAATAAAAATTATTGATGCAGCCATGTTTAAAACACAATTTGAAAACAAATTACTGCCTCTCCCCTCTGTTCTTTGTTTAATTTGCAATTTTTTGTTCTGGAGCTTTTTGTTCATTGGGGCCTTGTCGATAGGAGAGAAACAACATAAAGATTTATCTTCCTTTTGTCCAGAGTGTAAACAAATGTTTTGTGTAGTTCGTTTTGCCCAGCTATCACACAAGAAGTCAGACATGCTGTTTGCATTGTCTTGGTAATGTCAGGGAAGATGATGCTCGCAGAAAAGTCACCCAGAACACCATCTTCTCGTCTTCCCTGTCCTAGCCCTTTGTGGTTGAGCTGTCTGACAACTCTTTACATTGAGACTGAGCAAGGGCAAGAGCAAAGGGAGACTATTTCCTGTCTGTTGTCAAGTAACAATTCTGGGCCCTAGAGATTCAGGTCTACTCTGTATAGTTTCCAAGATGGCGGAAGGGCTCCAGCTTTGCCTCTCTTTCCTTATGCATTTCAGTATTTGTTTGTTTTTGCTTTGGGCCACACCCAGCAGTGCTCAGTACTTACTCCTGGATCTGTACTGTACTCATGAATTCCTCCTGGTGATGCTCAGGGGCACATATTGGATGCCAAGGATTGAACCCAGGTGAGCCATGTGCAAGGCAAGTGCCCTTACACATGGCCCAGTGCTTTTCTCTCTCTCTCTGTATCTTCCCTCCATTTCAATATTTCTAACCTATGCTTGTGTATAGCCTTTTCTCTGGCTTTTGAACTGGTGATAACCTACTACAGGGTGGTTCATTTATGACTTATTGAGCATGTTTCACTTTATATCAGTATGAGAATTGTGACTTTTATCTTCTCTGAAAAATAGAAGATGACCTTTGAACAGTTTTTCTATGACTTAGAAGAAGGACTGATGCATTATTACCATAACAGGTGTTCAGTGTTGAATGCATGAGTGAATGAATGAAACCTGCAGGTAGAACCTTCATGGTAGAACATTCACAAGTGGTATTGATTCCCCTAAAGGGACCGATAAGCTCTCCTCAACATGTCCAGAGTGGAAGGCTTCCAAAAGGTGTTACCTGGCAATGGTCACTGAGGTCGCTGTGTCTTGGGAAATTTGTGACTGTTACTTAAAGATGCACATTGTTTGCCTCAAGAGAAGTAAAGATTTTAAAGAGAGAGTTCCTGACTTTGTCTCAAAAACAAAGGCAAAAATACAAAAACCATTGCTCCCTGTCCTTTGACAACCTAGAAAAGTGAGGCTTATGCTGGGTGGGGGTGGGGGGTGAGGGGGTGGGAAGTGGGGATATTCTCTTGTAGATACAATAGTGAACATGGACTCCTGCTTGAGAAACTCAACTTTTTCACTCTGAGTGTAAAACAAAGTCATCTTTGCCCCCAACACGAGAAGTCTCCCCCTTCTTTCTCCTTAATGGCCCAGATCACTTTTATTTGGGGTGTCCCAAGCAGTGCTCAGGGAACCATGGCTTCCTCATATGAAGTGCAGTGTCCCATCCCTTTGAGTGGTCTCCTCAGCCCTTTGAGGGATCTCCTCAGCCCTTTCAACAGTCTCCTCATCCCTTTGAGCGGTTTCCTCAGCCTAGCTGCAAGGCCAACATAGGAGATCCTGGTTCCCCTCATTTCACCTAGAATTTATAGTCACATACTTTCTCAGTCTGGATGCTATTGAGTTTTTCTCCTACAAATCTGTCTGTTGTTTGTCTCTTAATCCTTGGTCTCAGAAGACCCCTAGGTATAGGGGAACCATCCCCCCTCTGCTCAGCCAGTTTCAAGTATGTGCATTACTAACAAGCTTGAATGATGCTTCTGCTTGCCAGCTTGGGTTAGTGTTCATGATAAATGGACATTTTTTCCCAGGCCATACTCATATACTCATTCCACATTTTTTATTTAAAATCTATCTATCTGTCTGTCTGTCTGTCTGCCTGCCTGTCTGTCCTTGTCTGTCTGTCTGTCTGTCTATATATATATTGTTTTAGAAAAAGTAGAAAAGGGAGACTCTCATAACCTGTCCTCAGAGCCATCAGGATTCTGTCAGATCCTTCTCTGTATTGCTTCATTCAGTGCATGTTTCCTCTGCACCTGACACTGGAGCCATAGCAGCAGGGTCAACAGGTAGCTCCAGGTCTCCCACCCTCACCAGAATTGGCTTCCTAAGTGGGTAGAAAGAGAGGAAACCTCAACAGGTAAATCAGAAAATCCATCAGTACAGAGCTTAGGGACTGTTTTCTGAAGCATAGTTTTGTCCAGTCCCTGGAAGTTGCAAGTTTGGATTCCAGTCACGTATCAGTTCTTCACAGCAAACACTGGAGGTTTCTCTCTCAAGGAATGGCTCTGCATTTCTAGATGCCTCTGAGCTTCAGAGACAGGCGTTCAAGCCTGTTAGCCTCCCCTTCCTCCTGGGTGAGGCATCTTCATTGTTCTGTAGGCTTGCCCACAGGAATGTTGTATTCTATGAGTGTGTGTGTATGTGTGTGGTTGTTTCCCAGTGATCTGTCCTTGGCTCTGTCCTTGGGGTCACTGTTGGGGAAGAGCTCCTACCCCATCCCCTGTAGAGAAAGATGCGATACTCACAGAGAATGTTGGGAAACTGATGTAGTAATGCTTGACATTTTTCTCTTGAAAAGAAGTTGTTTCCTCAGGCATACCACACACATTTGGTGGGAAATCACAGTTTACTGCCTTCCAGACAGTAGTTTTCTTGATAGAAGACTTCCTTTCAAATGAAAGGGTCCTCATAAATGGAATCAAAATTTTATTAAATGTGAGCACCCAGTCTGAGAGGAGGCATCTTGGAGTGGAAAGGGTGTGTGTGCGTGCATGTGTGTGCACACGTGTGCACGTGTATGTGTGTGTGTGTGTGTGTGTGTGTGCATGTGCACTGAAATTTCAGGCACGTCACCATTTAAGAACTCTGCTCAAAGGTTTAGAAGAACTTGAAATTGTCAGAAAGGGCTAATATCTGACTAATTCCAAATCTGGTCAGAGGGCCAGTTCAGAACAGAATTCCTGCTGGTCATAAGGATGAATTGGTCCTTTCTATGAACTCATATGTCTCTGTCTCTTTGTGTGGTTCTGATGCCTCTGAAGCATTGTTCCTTGGTAAAACCACTATCTCAGACCAGCCTTTGAAAACTATGTGAAAGGACTTTCTCAAGGCATGTCCTTGAGAAACTGGGCATTTATTTTAGACTTGTCTCCACTAACTTTATCCATCTCTTCCATGTCCCTTCTCTGATCATTCTTAAGGGTGAGTGTTGCTTTTCCTCTGAAGAAAAGAAGGGGCGGATCTCGGAAGGAGGAGAGTATTTCAAGCCCAGGCATGCTTGAGTCACAGACGCAGATATACCCAGCAGAGCAGATACTAGCTTTCCCCGTTGCACGTGGCCGCTGTGTGGCCATGTGATTTACCTCCAAATTACCATGAATATTCTACCCACCCCTCTGAGAGAGCCCCACAAGATACTAAGAGTATAGCACCCACTCGGCAGAGCCTGGCAAGATTGTCCAATGCATATTCAATATGCCAAAACCAATAATAAAAAACGTTTATCTTCCTGACCCTGAAAGAGCCCTTAATACGGCAGCACTAAAAAGGGTGAATAAGCAGTACCCAATTAAATTTCACGGCCAACTAGGCTGCCAAAATGAAGGAGAGCTAAAATGACTGTCTGTACTTTCAATGCATGCACTTTCGATGGCATCAGAAGCATATATCGAGGATGTGATGGTGCAAGCGCAAAAGATCAAGTATGACATCATTGGTCTGACTGAGATGAGGAGGCGTCAGTCATATCACACTGTATTTGGCACTGGAGAAGAACTGTTCCTCAGAACATGTGAAGAAGGAGGCATTGGTGGCATTGGTGTCCTTGTCAACAGGAGCATGGCCATCAACATTGATTCATTTGAATGCCTAACAAACTGGATAGGATGATTACACTTGAAGAGATGTGGCTCACTTCCAGCAATTTCTATTTTCATTATCTACGCACCAACATCCACATACAAAAAAAGATGAAATTGAGAAATTCTACATGGAACTGGAGGAGTTCTATAAAAAAGATCACACCTTCTACAAGATCATAGTCAGTGATTTTAATGCCAAGATAGGACCGAGAAGATCAACTGAAGAACTCCACATCGGGACCCATGGCCTAGAATGGAACAAACAGGGTGAGAGACTATCAGAGTTCATCAAGTCCACCAAGACCATTCATGGGAACTCACAGTTCCAGAAGGCTGAAGCAAAACGTTGGACATGGGAATCTCCTGGTGGACAGTTCCACAAGGAAATTGACCACATCATCTTCAAACGATGGTTTTGCCTGACTGATGTCTCTATCTTCCCAAAATTCCAAACAGGATCAGACCACCATCTCCCTTCGGTGCAAAATTCTACTTTACGCAACGGGGGAGAAAAGGCTGCAAAGTTTAAGAAGAGAACTCCCAGAATGACCACAACTGGGAACTCTTTGGCACCATTGCAACAACATGGAAAGATACCATCATTGACTACATTGATGAAGAATACAACTGACTGGTACAGAACCTTCATGATTGTGTGAAGAATGCTGAGAAAGCCACAAAAGGACGCCTGTCTTCAGAAACTCTCGAGCTCATTCACCAAGGTGGCAAGGCGCGAGCCTCAGGCAACCAGATGCTAACGTCCAAACTTGCAAAGTAGTGCAGAGAAGTGATAGAGCAAGACCTCAAAGAGAGAAGAGCAGAAATACTGGAAGATGCAGCAGAAGCTAGGAAAAGCTTTTGCACTGCCCGCCTGTCCTTCGCCAACAATAAGACCAAAATGACTGCTCTCCGACGCCCTGATGGATCTATCACATTGTCCAGAAAGGCAATGGAGAAGATTATACAGGACTTCTACTCAGTTCTCTTTGATAGCCACGTCCACCTGCCCACATACCAAATTCCACAGGATGGATATGTCGTTCCCAACATTCTCCCTTCTGAAATCTGACATGCCATTTCTTTTTTTTTTTTTTAGTGATTAAACATGTATTTATTTTAGTTCAGTTAAAACATACATTGTTTCATTGAAATGCTGTAGCACTTTGCCAACAAATCATACTGAATTGTTTGCAGCACCCATCCCGCCACCAGTGCCCATCTCCCACCACCAATGTCCCCGGTTCCCTCCCCCTCCCCAGCCCTGCTCCATGGCAGGTTCTTGATTTCTTTCCATTTCTCTCTCTTTCTCTTTTCCTTTCCCTCCAGACTATGGATTACAGAACATACATTAAAGGGTTGTCATGTGTATCTTTTTGCCTCTAATGTTCAGTTCTAGGTTGGTATTAGTACCCTCAACAATTGTTAGCACACTGTTCCATTTCTGTCTTACCTAGCCTCTGAATCTCACACGTTTGTGATAATTTCCACCTTTGACAGGACCTCCTGATATATGTTTCACTTGATCTTGGATATTGGTATCATATTATGTACCTATATATTTATGTTATGCAGATAAATGCAGTCATTCTGTATGTCTCTCTCCTTCTGGCTAATTTCGCTCAACATAATCTTCTCCATGTCCATCCATTTGTAGGCAAATTTTATAACTTCATTTTTCCTAACAGCTGCATAGTATTCCATTGTGTAGATGTACCAAAGCTTTTTTATCCAGTCATCGGTAAAGAAGGGGAACAGCACCGGGCCCAGACAAAGTCAGACCCGAACACCTGAAGAATCAGCCATCCACTCATTGATACACTAGCTCAGCTCTTCACACACTACCTGTCTGAATGCAAGGTGCCCTCCCAATGGAAAACCAGTAGGACAGTTCTACTGTTCAAGAAGGGAGACATTCACAACATTGGCAACTATCGCCCCATCTACCTGTTGTCCATCATCTACAAGCTGTTCACTCAAGTCATCCTGAAAAGGATTGGCAGAACACTAGATGAAGGACAACCATGCGAGCAAACTGGCTTCTGAAAAGGATTCAGCACAATCGACCATATCCACATGGTAACCAAGCTCATTGAGGTTTGTAGGGAGTTCAAGATGCCGCTCTGTCTCACGTTCCTTTATTTAAAGAAAGTCTTTGATTCTGTTGAGACTGAAGCAGTCATCAAAGCCCTAGCCAAACAGGGCATTCAAACCCAATACATCATGATCCTTCATGAGCTGTATTATGGATTCACCACCAGGATCTCACCATTCTACAAGGAAGTGATCATTGATGTCAAAAGAGGGGTGCGGCAGGGTGCTACCATTTCACCAAAACTCTTCAGAGCCACCCTCTAGAATATTATGCGACAATTAGAATGGGAAGGAATGGAGTGAAGATAGACGGTTGGCAACTACACCACCTCCACTTCGCCCGATGACATCGTTCTAATAACACCAAACATTAGCCAAGTGGCACAATGCTGGCTGACTTCAACTGAGAATGTGGAAAGATAGGTCTACAGCTGAATCTGAACAAAACTATGTTCATGAAAAATGAACTGTTCTAGAGGCCCCATTCACTCTCAATGGAACATCTCTGAATGCAGCAGTTATGTGTACCTAGGTCGAGAAGTCCACATGATGAACGACTTAATATCTGAGCTGCGCAGGAGGAAGAGAGCGGCATGGAATGCCTTCAGAAGCATCGAACAAATAACTAAAAGGACAAAAGAACCTCCGGCTCCGGGCACATCTCTTCAACTCCATGGTTCATCCTGCATTAACACACTCCTCAGAGACCTGGGCCCTACGAAAGCAGGATGAGAATGCTATTTGGGTCTCCCAGAGAGGAATTGAAAGAGCTGTGCTAGGAATATCATGCCTCACTCAAGTGAGAGTAGGAATCCGGAGTTCCGACCTCTGTCGCTATTCTAGAATCAGGGACACTGTCTTGTTTGCCAAGGCATCGAAAATTAGATGGGCTGGACATGTAATGCGATTTGGAGACGACCACTGGACTAGAGCCATTACCAACTGGATCCCTCGGGATGTCAAAAGATCACATGGCCGCCCACCTACAAGATGGTTAGACTTCTTCGTCAAGACCCTGAAGGAATGATTTGAGGCTCTTCAATTCCTGGAAGCAACTAGATGCCATTGGGCTACATTGGCACTTGATAGGGTCAAATGGAAATGTTACTGGCACCCACTTGAGCAAATCGATGAACGGGATCGATTGAACGGGATTCAAGTGATCAAGTGATCAAGTTGCTTTTCCTCACTTAAATGTTGATTGTTCCTTCATGCATCTTAGACTCTTTACACAGTATGTTGGATTATTGCACTAATGGGCATCTTCCAAGGTTCACCTGGAAACCATCCCTCACTATTGCTATAACCATGACCCACCTCTCAGTAATACACATTAGATCAACACCTTGGAGTAACCTTTGGAGAATTTATCGAGCCTGGATAACTATGAGTTGTGCCTTTCACAGATATTTCCTTCTGCTCCAGTTCTCTTTCCAACACGTCTCCTTAACCTCCCTAAGTGAGTGCCATCTGGAGTAAGTTCATTTGTAACTTTCCTGCAAGATCCCACACCTATTGCCATGGTCACACAGATCAGAAGTAGCTTGAATCCTGACTTGCTTGATACCTGTATTCATCTAAGCAAACTGGTTTTGATATTTCCTTGCCTCTTGGATGTTTATCTTCCCTACTTTGTTCTTTGACAGCTAGGACAGTATCATAGGTCTGCAGATAGATTCTTGAAGTGGTGATTTGGGGAAGGAAGAAAGGAAGCTTTTGGGTACCACATCTCCCTATCAGGCAGGTGGTAAATTTTAACTCCCTTGTCTAAATGAGTGGACAATTTTATTATGCCAATCCCTCTGTGGAATGTGTCCATTTTCTGTTTCTCTGTAGGGTTGTTTGTCTTTTTGGACTGCCGTTGTGTGTTTGTATTCTGGTGTGTTTATCTCATTCTCTGTGATTAACCCTTGCTGGATGAAGATCGAAAGTGCCAATCCACTTGGCTGTATTGTGATAAATTGCCACAAGGTTAACTGTGCTGTATTTGACTCCAGCATTATTAATTCTCATCAAAAAGCTCAATCTTCAGCCTTTCTCTACCTGCCGACCAGCCTGTCCTGCATACCGACTCATGCATCAGCAGTTCTAACCATGGTGGTAAGCCAGTGACTTTCAGTCTTTCTACACCTGCAGCCAGCACTGGTCCATGAACCAGCAGTTGAAGAATGCTTGTCTAGAGGATGAAAAAAGGCTCCTGAATTGGTTCATTGCTTCCACTCCCTTACCTTAAGAACTTTTTCTCAGAGCAGACAGAATGATGAAAAAAAATAGACCACATTGTATTACTCCCGGGCTGAAAACCTTCCCTTGACCCTAGGATCAAATGATAGCCTCTTTTCCATGTTATTTCCTTTTTTTTTTCTTTTGTAAGAATCAGATAGGAGCAATTAGGGTGCTGTGAGCCCTAATCATGCAGAGATGTTAATCAGGAAACATGTGAGCTCCAATCACCATGTTCTGTCTGCCCTCTGAATAAGAAACAGGTTAGGATGATCCTACCTGACCATCTCCCAGGATTTCTAAGACTAAATCCTATAACCCTGACTTTCTTCCACTCATCAATCTTCCCAACTCTGTAGATCCCACCTCACAGTCTTTGCTCAGCATTTTCCTCCTGGACAGTCTTTCTCTTCAGATTTGCATCTCACTCTATTTTTCTTACTGTTCAGATCTCAAGGGAACTCTTCCTCCCTCACCCAATTCTTAGTAGCCTCACTCTCCCCTACTTCCTCTGTTTTATCTGAACAAAGCAAACACTCATCTCTGTATATATTTCTCTTTGTTTTTACATCATTTTCTCTTGCTTGATGTCCTCGTTCTCATGAGGAAGTGGCAAGCTTCCTGAAAGCAAATTTCTTCTTCATCTGTTCACTGCTATGGCTTAGCTTAGTAGGAACCCTACAGCTTGGCCCCTGCGAGAAGTGATGCATAAATATTCATGGGTCAAATGGTGGAGGATTTAAGCCCACCTTTACTCTCAATTGGAGAAATAAAGGATGCTCAGGCACAAGCAACTGAACAAACGATTGGGGTAGTGAGGGCAGGCCACTGACTCACGGGAACTGTTTCCCAGGGCGACTAATATTCAGCCCTGGAAGCCTGAGTGGTACTTATGCTTCCCTCCCAATCCACTAAGTTATCCATCTAGTGAGATTCAGGTTCCAGAGACCCAGTGACAGCAACAATTAACCAAATCCCAGCCTCACAAAAATTTTCTGAAGATAAACCGGAGCAACCAATGTCTATACACAGACAGAAGAAGAGGTAAACTAGTTCTGTGTCATTCTGTTTTTTAGTTAGATGCATTTTGAGGTTCTGAGGGGTTATATTCCAATGATTAGCCCAGTCACCTCATTGCTACCTGTCTTTAAAAGACAAAATGACAAAAAATGCTTTTAGGTGAAATAGGACAGTGGGTACGTTGCATCTTTACTGAGAATAGGAATGTTTGAGAGCAAATAATCATGTCAGCTAGACCCATCTCACCTACTCACTATGCCCAGCAAAGTAGCCAGTGAGACATATTACTTGAGACATTCAATGGACACCAGTGAGAATTCAGAGCCTGTACCCTAATGAGAATTTGGGGGCTCGATCTTGCAAGCCCTATTCTGTAGATGAGAGAAGGTAAAATCCACAGGTAAATAACACCTTGTGAACTGTCAAGTGAGTTGGGGAGCAACATTTTATGGGATAAACGGTAGCTAAGTCAGCACAGACTTACCTCCCATAGTATCTCTCCAATTGGATTTTTAATGATGAGCCTAACTTTTAAAGCTTTTATTTGGGAATATTTCAGATGTTGACAAAAGCATTCTAGGAAAAGAAGTGCTAATAACCATGCAACCAATATTTAGCCAGAAATTCAAATGTTAACCCTCACAAATCTTGGTGGATTCCTTCCCCATTGCTCTCTGTTCCTTCCCCTGAGGGCTAAACATGATCATAACTTGAGTGTTTATCATCTCAGGCACTCCTTGGATTACACTTAATTTTTTTAATCTTCTTTTTGAAAAACCATGTCTTCAAAATGTCCTGCCATGGATATACCTTGAGAAAATGAAAGGTAAGAGTAGAAATAACTATCTGGAAATAATCCAGCTAAGACGAAGGAAGCCCAGTCTGAAGCCACTGGTGAACCTGAGAATATACACTAAGTGACCATTCTTTGTTCTGGTAGCTTCTCTGACTGCTCCACACTACCTTTCCCTCCTGCTCCCTCTCTTGAAACCTAAGCTGTTGGAAGAGGCCAGTCCTCTGGCCTTGTATGTGACTTAAAGGACAGTGCTGCAAACAGAATCCAAAGACTCATCAAAAAGATTATACATCATGACCAAGTAGGATTCATCCCAGGAATGCAAAGATGGCTCCACATTCGCAAGTCAATCAACATAATACATCATATCAATAAGAAAAAAGCATATGATCATATCAATACACACAGAAAAAGCATTTCACAAGATCTTACACCCGTTCATGATCAAAACCCTCCAAAAAGTGGGAATTGAAGGCATCTTCCTCAAGATAGTCAAAGCCATCTATCAAAAGCCCACAGCAAGTATCATTCTCAACGGGGAAAAATTGAAAGCCTTCCCCCTAAGATCAGGGATAAGACAAGGTTGCCCACTCTCACATCTTTTATTCAATATAGTACTAGAAGTACTTGCATATCAGAAGAAAAGAACATTAAGGGCATCCAGATAGGCAAAGAAGAAGTCAAGCTACTATTTGCAGATGACATGATATTATACCTAGAGATCCCTAACCTGTCTACCAAAAAACTCCTAGAAAAAATAGATACATATAGTAGAGTGGCAGGGTACAAAATCAACACCCAAAAGTCGGTGACTTTCCTATATACAAATAATGAAAGAGAAAAGGGGGATATTAAGAAAATGATTCCATTCACAATTGTGCCACAGAAAATCAAATACCTAGGAATCAGCTTAACCAAGTGTGTAAAGGACCTGTACAAAGAAAACTACAAGACACTGCTCCACGAGATTTAAGAGGACACAAGGAAATGGAAACACATTCCCTGCTCATGGATGGGGAGAATCAATATTGTCAAAATGGTAATACTCCCTAGAGTTTTATACAGATTCAATGCAGTCCCTATAAGGATACCCATGACATTTTTTGAAGAAATTGACCAAGCATTCCTGAAATTTGTATGGAATAATAAACCCCCACAGATAGCTAAAGCAATCCTTGGGGAAAAGTAGATGGAGGCATCACCTTTCCCAACCTCAAACTGTACTACAAAGCAGTAGTAATTAAACAGAATGGTATTGGAATAAAAACAGACCTGTGGGCCTATGGAATAGAATTGAGTATCCTGACACCCATCCTCAAACACATGATCATTTAATCTTTGATAAAGGTGCAAAGAGTCTGAAATGGAGCAAGGAAAGCCTCTTCAATAAGTGGTGCTGGGAAAACCGGGCAGCCACATGTAAAAAAAATGAATTTGGACCTTTGTCTAACACCATGCACAAAAATCAGATCAAAATGGATTAAAGATCTCAATATCAGACCTGAATCCATAAAGTGCATTGAAGAAAATATAGAAAAAATCTCCCACTACATTGAAGCTAAAGACATCTTCAAAGATGAAACATTGGTAGAACTTTACGAGAAGAAAACAGCCACCCCGTCAAAAAATGGGGAGAAGAAATGAACAGAAACTTTGTCAAGGAAGAAATTCGAATAGCCAAAAGACATATGAAACAATGCTCATCATCATTAATCATCAGAGAGATGCAAATAAAAACAACAATGAGATATCACCTCACACCACAGAGACTGACACATATCCAAAAGAGCAAGAACAACAAGTGCTGGCATGGATGCTGGGAAAAGGGGACTCTCATCCATTGTTGGTGGGAATGCTGGTTGGTACAGCCTTTCTGGAAAACAATATGGACATTCCTCCAAAGACTAGAAATTGAGCTCCCATTTGACCCAGCCATACCACTCCTGGGAATATACCTGGGAAGTCAAAATCACACAGCGGAAACACCGTCTCCACCTTTATTTTCATAGCAGCACTATTCCAAATAGCCAGAACCTGAAAACAACCAATATGCCCAAAAACTGATGACTTGATAAAGAAACTGTGGTGCATCTACACAATGGAATACTATGCAGCTGTTAGGAAAAATGAAGTTATGAATTTTGCCTATAAATGGATGGACATGGAGAGGATCATGTTGAGTGAAATTATCCAGAAGGAAAAAGACATATAGAATATATGGAATGACTGCATTTATTTGTATGACATATATGTATGTGTGTGTATATATATATATATATATATATATATATATATATCACTTTTATCACTTGTCTTCCGTTGATCATCGGTTTGCTTGAGCAGGCACCAATAACATCTCCATATGTCCTGTCACATGCTAGTGTAGTCCAAGGGCATCTGCTAGCTCCAGGAACATAAAGAGCTTCAAACCATTCTATCAGGTTATGGGAATGAGGTCTATAATTGTTAATGGTATTTGGCATATCAAATACGACACAGATAGCTTCTGTCCCGACACTGTCGGGGGCCCCAGTGGCAATTCCCCGACACTGCTATGTGGGTGGGATACTCTTGTAGTCACCTCTAATCTCGAGCATTTATTGATGAACCGCGCGGCTGCTTTGTGGCCACACGAGCCGGGCTGTGATCAGCTCTTCTGCTAGGTGGAGCTCTGATGAGAGGGGAGTCCAGATGTGTTAATGGTGGTCCTCATGATGTGGGAGGTCATCTAGCTTCTTGTGAGGATCTGCTGGGGTGGCGGGCCAGGGCTAGAACCCACAATCCCTCTTGGGCACCTCGTGATCAGCTGGGCACAGGGACAGCCAGTAGCAGCTCTGCCCCATGTATGTGAGTCTCTGGATCAGTGTACCTGGGCTGGGCCTAAAAAGACTGCTGCAGGGTCATCTGTGGCGAGCCACACTATGGTCAGCAATTCTGCTGGGTGGAGATCTGATGAGAGGGGAGTCCAGATGTGAAAAATGGCGGCCCTCATTCTATGTGGGGTCCTCTAGCTTCTTGTGAGGCTCTGCTGGGGTGGCAGGCCCGGGCTAGAACCCGCCATCCCTCCTGGGTGCCTCGTGATCAGCTGGGCACAGGAAGAACCAGTAGCAGCTCTTTCCCATGTATGTTAGTCTCTGGATCAGCGTATGCTGATATACATATTGTGATACCAATATCCAAGGTCAGGCTCATGGATCAGGAGGTCTTGTCAAAGGTGGAAATTACCACAAACGTGTGGGAGTCAGAGGTTAGGTAAGACAGAGAATGGAACAGTGTTCTAATAATTGTCAAAAGTGCTAATACCAACCTAGAACTGAGCATTAGATACAGGCAAAAAGATACACATGATAACCTCTAAATGTATGTGTTGTAATTCACAATGTATAAGGGAAGGAAGAGAGAAAGAGAAAGAACCTTCCATAGAGGCAGGTTAGGGGCGGGGGAAGAAATCGTGGACATTGGTGGTGGGAAATGGGCACTGGTGGAGAGATGAGTGCTGGAACACTGTAGAACCAAAACCCCAATATGAACATCTTTGTAATTGTATATCTCAAGGTGGTATAATAAAATAAAATTTTAAAAAAAGAACAGTGCTGAATTTGGCAGGCCCCTGAGGGACCCTGACCTTGTTCTGTACTCCGGGGCCCTCTGTATCCACATTGTTCTGAACCAGGGCGAAGACAATACGTTCAACCTTAGCCGCAGGAGCAAAGTCATCCTCATGCGTTGCGGATACCAAAGCTGGAGTCAGTGAAACTTACCTTGCATTTTTTATGATGTGTGTCTTAGTCAACTTCTCTATTTGCAAAGACAAAGGGATAAATATTTCATATGGGCACAGAGGAGGAGGAGAGGGGAAGGAATCTGTCCTCTGCTGTAATTTCAAACACTGGCCTTGGTTCTTTTGATTCTCAGACGGGCAGCGTGGCTTGATTCTGTGGCTCTTTCCATTGGGCAGAATCTGTTGAATTCTTGGACTTCACTCAGCTTGAACTTGGCTTCCAGAAAGGCCTTACAGGTACCATTGATGACACAGGGGTTCAGTTTCCTCTAAGAGTGCCTGCCTCACAGCAGAACATGGAGAACTGTATGTTGCAAGTGAAAGAAGTATCTCAAATTCTCTGAACCCACATGAATGCTGCCAATTGGCCCTTCGGAGTCAGGGTAGCGTAGTTCTGCTTGTCCTAGGAAGGGGTGAAATTGGAAAACCCTATGAATAGATACTCGGTGTGGAAAAGAAAAGGCAGAGTAGAATTTTATAGCTTCTGTCTAAGCAATTGTTTTGGTGAGTGGGGATAGGGGGGCTTATACCACAGCTGATGGTGCTCAGGGCTTACTCCTGGTTCTGTGCTCAGGGAACACTCCTGGTGTTATTCAGGAGCCCATATGCGGTGTCAAGGATTTGAGTCAGTATTGTAGCTGCTTCAGCTTCCTGGAGAACAGATGCTTCATCTCCTGGACTATTCTTTAGCCCCCTTGTCAGTCTCAAACAAAGGTGCTGCATTTATGAAGTCAAGATTTAGTCTGAGGATAAATTGCACTGGGACTTATGCTTCTGAGAAGGCCTGTGATGGAACCCAGGAAAATAGAGGTAGTCTTGCTGGAAATTTAGAGGCTGATCTAGAAGGCAAGAGGGGAGGTCTTGGTTGAGGAGAGGGCCAAGGACTGAGCTGGAACTAGCTACAGCCTATCTGATGCTGGACATCCGCTTATGCCCAGGACAGCCTTACATATTCTACACACACACACACACACACACACACACGCACACCGCGCGGCGTCCATTGCTTCCCTCATCCTCTGACAGGCGGCTTGTGCTCAGAACACAGCTGGAACCATACTCCTGGCCACTTCCTGGTCCCTCTGTCAACCTGGCTATGTTTGCGTCTCTCTCTGCCAAAGTCTCAGTCATCCTCTGGTACAGCTCAAGGCCAACTGCCCTCAGAGTCCTGCCCTGGTTCTGTGGCTGTGTCTCCTCTGTCCTGTATGGCTGCACCTTGTTTGTGCCACACGTCTGCTGGCTTCTGACAACCGCACTTTTGCTTGTGTGTGTCTTGCTGGTCCTTTTTCCCTCCAGAGTCCCCCAGGCTTCCTAAGAGGGGCAGCACTGGGCACCTTCATTTTGACCCCAGAGGTAGTTCATGTGGACTCTGAGGCATAGTTTGTTGAGTAAATGAACACGCAAGTTAGTTCAGCAAAGATTCTCTGTGGAGGATGTGATGGCGGGGGATTTTCCTCACATGCGGCTGTGGCACTCCTGGGGACTTATCCCCCTCAGTACTTATCTGTCTTTCATGACAGTGTCACACACTTTCACTGTGGCACTGATTCATACCTGTCTGCAATGCACCAGAGCTCACACAGTCAGACACGGAGGGCATGCCACCTGCAGAGCAGAAGCGTTCGTGGTTGGTCCCTGTGAGCAGCATTGGAATGGAGCTCCCAGTCATTCACTGTGCCATCACAGACCCTGATTTAGGTCTTCTGTGCTGATCACTGTTTTTAAGTGTTAGGAATATTGTGGGGAGCAGAAATAAAGGTGCTGGTTGGAACAGAGTACACACCAGAAGTCCAGGAGACACGAAGCACTGGGAATGGACTATGTGAGTCAGTTGGTTAGACACTGAGGGACGAGCCAGTGCAAGGCTGTGAGTAAAGTAATGGGGTTGGAGAGCCAGGGATGTGGGCTGGCATTTAAGGAACGACTCCCTAAGAAGACCCCATCTGGAAGAAAGACTCGGAGAAAGTTGGGAGGAAGAGTTGGGTATGTGGGAACAGTGTTCCAGATGAAGGAGCAGCAGGTGCAAACACCCGAGACACAGAAACAATTTGTGTTCTGGGACTCAGTGGAGACAGCTGGAATTGGGTCTCAGAAATCCAGGCAGAAGTGGGGACGAGGAAGAGTGAGCACTGGGTGAGTCCCAGGGCTGCCTGGCAGAGCTAAGCAATGCGTGACCTAGTGGACAAATGTGTAATGTGTGCATCCGGGAAGGGAGCCTGGTCTGTGTTCCTTTCTCTCCCTCTTCACAGGAAGAAGCAAGATTTCTAAAATAGGCTTGATTAGCGACCACCGAGAAAGCCTTTTCTAAAGGTTATGTGGCTTCTGAGAAATGTCAGTCCTTCTGAATGAAAAATGACTTATTTTCCCTCCACAATTTTATGTTCAAATATAGATGAAATAGGTGATGTTTACTCCCTTGGAGTGTATTCTCTCTCTCTCTGCATAACAGAACTTTGTTTCCTGAGTAATAGATTTCAGTCCTAGCTTAGAGCCTTACCACCTTTGAACCAAACTTCCCGAACTTCCCTTTCCTCATTCATGAAGTGGAAGCAAGAATGCAGCTTTCATTGTACAAGTTTGTGTAAGAATCAACTAGTTTACTAAAAGTATTCTAGAACTTTCTAGATTCGTTTCATAAATTTGTTTAAAGCAACTTGTTGGCAACTTTCTTTTAAAGAAAAGTTTGTTAAACACAGATTCCTGATCCTCCTGGGATGATTACTTTGACATTTTCAGATAGGAATATGGATTTTGGCCAAGATTCCCCAGGTCATTTTAATAACCATGGCAATTCAAAGTGCTCTAACCCTGTGTTTCCCAGAGTGGTGTCCTGGTTTCCCAGGGCGCAGGGGAAGGAGGGAGGGAGGGAGGCAGTAGATGAGACAGTGCATTTGCCATGTGCTCTCTGATGGTTCACTGAAAGAAGGTTGATTTCCAGGAGGGTGATGAGTAATTTGTCTTACTAAAGGGACAAATTTAGTAAAATTTGTTGGTCCTAAATAAGTCCTAAATAAGGGAATTTTAAAAAAATTAATACTTTGACTTTTGGGGTCATACCTAGTGATGCTCAGGACTTTTACCTGGCTCTGCGCTCAGGAATTACTCCTGGCAGTGCTCGGGGACAATATGAGATGTTGGGGATCGCCAGCCTCATGTAAGGCAAATGTCCTCCCTGCTGTACTATTGCTCCAGCCCCAAGTTTGGGTGCTCTAAGCCATGCACATAGTCACCTCACCTCACCATCACAAACGTGCTCAAGATCCTCCACCAATGTCCTTATGTTCTGTCAGCCCCTCGTTAATCCTGCCTCCCTTCCCAGCTTACTTGGAATCTCACTTCTGTAAGCCAGGCCCAAGGGTTGGCATCATTTAATGTCAACCTGGCTATGTTTGCGTCTCTCTGCCAAAGTCTCAGTCATCCTCTGGTACAGCTCAAGGCCAACTGCCCTCAGAGTCCTGCCCTGGTTCTGTGGCCGTGCCTCATGTAAGGAAAATGCTTACATTCTCTGGTGTTTACATTCTCTGGTGTTTCTCTGTGTTCCACAGATGGGCGAGGTCCCCTGGTATTCATCCTTCTCCCACTTGAGTTACTTCACTTAACATCACACCCTCCTCCAGTCACATTGCAGAAAACTGCATGACATTTTCTTTCCTTACTGCACAATATTCCACTGTATCTATATCCCACAATTTCCTTATCCTGTCATCCATCTTTGCTCATTTGAGTTGAGAAGACTTTTATTTTTGCCACATCTGGTGGTGCTCAGAGCTTACTCAGGGATCAATCTTGTCAGGGGTTTGACAATACCAGGAAGTAGGAGAGGGCAAGAGAAAAGCTGAGCAAAGAGGTAGCTAGGATGACATGGAGCATGGCCAGGGAGGGGACTGCCTAAGACCCCATATGGGGTGCCAGGGATCCAACCTAGGTCTACCACCATGCATCAAACAAGCACCTACCTACTGTGCTATCATTCTTGTCCCAACTCACTTTTGAAGATCTCAGTATTTAAAAAAAAAATTAGGGGCTAGAAAGACAGCACAGAAGGTAGGTGTTTGCCTTGCATGTGGCTAACCTGGGTTTGACCACACCCTCCCACCCCTCCACATCCCATATGTTCCTCTGAACACTGCCAGGAGTAATTCCTGAGCACCGAGCCAGGAATAACTCCTGAGCATCACCAGATGTGACCCCCAAATGTTAATAGAAGAGAGGAAGAGGAGGAGCAAAATGGGGTGAAGTAGGAGGAGGAAGAAGGAGGAGGAGGAACTCAGAAGAGGACAAACATGCAAATCCCTATTATGGTTTGCCATGACTCAGGGCAAGGGGACTCTCACAGATTCACAGGGATGTTTGACAACAATTTACTTCACCAAAGCAAGACTGCTGGAAGGGTGAGATCAAAGGTCTCAGGCAAGTCTTCAGCTGCAAAATGTGGATTCTGATTCAGTAGATTTTTCTAACAGAGTGATTTGAACCACTAGTCTCTCGTCACTGAGGGAGGCCTTCAAGCCTCTCCTCTCTCCTACCTGGTGCGGAACAGCTGCTCACCACAGAAGGGGATGAATCCACTAGGAATATTCCTTGTGGCCAGATAGTTCATTCCATGAACCATCCATAAATTGATGCTTTTCAGTATCAGATAGTGGCTAACCTCAGGGCAAGATGACCCTTTACTTGTTAGCATCGCCACATCCTTCCTGTGTTAGCTGAACTAAGGACAACTAGTGGTTTATTTAAAAACAGTAACAAGAACAACATTGCCAACATGCATTCACACAGAACAGGGCACAGAAATGGACAGGTTTTGCTTAATTCAGATTTCTTTGTGAGCCTTTGGTCTCCTGATTACGGGCGGGGTATGAACTAAGTAATCATAAGTGTTAAGGGAGGTTTCTGCATGTGTGCGTGGCCAGGGAAAGCTGCTCTATGCAGGGAGAGAGGCTCTGTGAAGTTTGCCCTCATTACTTATTTCCATCCAGACCCATTAATGGGCCCTCAGATGGGCAAGCTTGGATCTGAGCCTGGAAAGGACTCTGGTTCCAAGGTCCTGCCTCCCGTGGTAAGTGGCAGGATTAGCTGGAGTAAGTCAAGTGTCTGAACTTATTAAATTCTTAGACCATTAAGCTTATGTCCTGAGAGCCCTATGATGTCTTTAGGTACAAACCACAGCACAAGGCAAGCAAGATCTTGATCCTGGGGGAACCTCAGTCTGGCAGGTTAGACAAACATGAATGAATTAAAATAATAAATGAGCAGGATGTTGGGCAGATCTTTGAGCCTCCTGGTTGGTACCTTCCTACCCCTTCCCCAATTGCCTTACACAAGGGGAAGAGTTGCGCCAACCACATAGTCAGACCTTTACAAAGGGTTCCTCTAAAGCACATAGGCTGCCTCTGTTTCTGCCTCCTTACCCCCACGGCAGTCCCCCCCCCTGGCCATGCCCCATGTCACTCCAGCTACCTCTTTGCTCAGGTTTTCCCTTGTCCTGTCCTGCTTCCTGGTCTTGCATCATCACACAAGTTGCTTGAGAATCCCCGGACTTGATGTCTATGGAAAGCTGATGGGAAACATAAGGTCCTGAGTGGGCTACAGAGAAGTGGACCCTGAGTGCTGGGCTGAGGGCAATCATAGGAGAAGGTCTTGCTTGAGCTCAGAACGGCCTTTTCCAGCAGGGGGCATTTATTTGAACCAACAGCTGCATCTCTAGGGAAAGCTGCCCCGACATGAATGCGAGAGATGGGTTTGGGGGAATAACGGGTAAAGAAACAGTACCAGGAAATGAACTGGGGATAGTGGGAGGAAATGCAATCAGATCCATGAAGGTGCCCTTCTTGGTAATTAGGGTAAGGGTTTGTATGGCAATTCTAATGCTATGGGAAGTCTTTGGAAGTTGTGGGGGTAGTGAAGGGGTGATGGTATTGATACTTGATTCCAGTTTTGAGAAAAAGTCTCAATCTGAGTATTGTTTGAATAACAGATTTTAACTCAATGTCTGAAGCCATTGCTAAATAAGCCAGAGCACATACAGCCACTCACTCACTGATCATCCTTTGGCGCAATCTTGGAAGAGATTCTTGCATCAGGCAAGAAATTGATGCTCCTCACTCCCCTCTAAGGGCTATTTGAAGTAAAACCATAATGAAATGGTCTCTTAGGATATTACCCCTGGGACACCCAGCTCTTTCTCTTCACCCTTCCTGAGAAAGCCTTCCACCACCTTATCATTACTAGGCCCCGACTAGCAGCTCCATGACTCATTTCTCAGTTACTTCTGCTGATTGAGCTTTGATGTCAGCACCACCGCCAGTCCCAGCAGCATAGCAAGCTGCATGACCTCACCTGTTGTCACACAGCTGGGAAATATCAGGGCTGCGCTTTCAGGTCAGACCCGTGTGATCCAAACACCTGCACACCCTCCTTTCTGTTCTCAGCATCTTTAGCACATCTTCTCTCCTGAGTCACTGCTGGTTGGACCCGCGTATCCTTTGTTTACATCCTCATGGACTCCTTTTGTGATATATGTAGGGACTGTGGGTCTCACAAGAGGGGAAATATACTGGACTTGGTTCTGAATATAGCCTAGATGGATATATGGAATAATACCGAGGAGCAGGCTGGAGGCCAATGGTAGAAAGATTAAACATCCAGGATAAGAGAGGGTCTGGCTAAACTGAGCTAATAAGAGTTTTGCTAAAGATAGATTAGATAGATCCAGCATCATCTGGAGGGAGGTGGAACAGGAAGAACTCTACTGAACTCTTGCCTTACACAAGGGGAAGTACAACTCTTCCCTTGTGTAAGGCAATATGTGACATGGGGCCGGAGCAATAGCACAGTGGGGAAGGAGTTTGCCTCACACAGGGCTGACTTGGGCTTGATCCCTGGCATTCCATAGGGTCCCCCAAGCATGGCCAGGACTAATTCCTGAGTGCAAAGCCAGGAGGAGCCCCTGAGCATCGCAGGTATGACCCAAAAACAAAAATAAATAGTATCTACTGCTGTTTTTTCTTCTATTGCTTGTACCATTTATATTACTCTACTCTGCTTATAATTCTATTTATTTAGCTGTATCATCATTTTTTGGGGACTCACACCCGGTGATGCTCAGCAGTTGCTCCTGACTCTGCAGTCAGTAATCACTCCCTCCAGTGCTTAGGGCACCATATGGGATGCTGGGGATGGAACCTGCTCTACTATCACTCCCAGTCCCTCGGATTGGTCCTCTTATAAACCCTTATTTGCATACCCAGTCCGATTGGTTCCCCACATCCTGTCATTTGCATAAAGACGCATATCTCATTGGTCGGATGCAATCTGCCATTTTTCTTTTTTGGGTCACACCCAGTGATGCTCAGGGGTTACTCCTAGCTCTGTACTCAGGAATTACTCCTGATGGTGCTCGGGAGCCCTATGGAATGCCAGGGATCGAACCTGGGTTGACCACCTGCAAGGTAAAAGCCGTCCCTACTGTACTATCACTCTGGCCTCTCCATATTATCAGTTTTTTTCCTCCAGTGATTCCAAGTGTTGAACTTTGAGTGATAATCATGGATATACACCTAATTTTCATATGAAAGAACTAAATGAGACCTACAAGGTATTTCCAACCTAATGCACATTAGTTTCTACATCAGCATAAGCATAAAGATGTCGAGCTTAGGACAGGATCTTATCATGTAGTTCTGAATTTTCAAGACTGAAATAGGAAGGGCACCTTCGATTTGTGTGTGTGGGGCGTGTTGTCTTACAGGATCTTGTTCTTATCCTAATTGCATCTTAATTAGAATCTATTATTATACAAAGATTGTAACTCCTTAGTCTGATAAAGCAGGGAGAGGGGGCATATTTCCAGGACCTGAAGTTTTCTGCCTGCCTCTCCCTTTCTTTTCTAGGTAGTCATGGAGCTTTTATGCTGCATTTCAGTCAGGATAAAGAACGGCCACTGTTCATGGCTTTTCTTTCTTCTGTTCTGAAAACAGCCTAACTAAGGAGAGGAAAATCTGGTCATCATGCAATTATCTTTGAGAATGGCAGTCAGAAATAATCTCTCCCTGGACTGAATGATGTAACAGAAACATGCTCCCTCTGATTAATACATATATTTAAGATAGTGAAAGAACAATTTGGAAAGAGGACTTGGGGAGGGAGAGGGAGAGTAAGGTGCATGATCTAACAGGAAATTTGGAGCAGGAGGACGGAGACAATTATCTAGTGAAAAATATAGTACAGGTCCTGGGATGTCTGACTTAAATATACCATCTATCTTCTTTAGAAGTGATGTGATCTAAGAACATATTTTTAAAATTAAAAATAGAAATACACGCCACTGACATATTTGGCAGACATAGCACTGAAATCCAAGACACCACCTCTTATCTTTCATTATCTCTTTTCCCAGGGACATCCCCTGTTCATGGTTTCTTGGGTATTTGCTACTTTTTCTGTGTATTGACATTGGAATGATAGAACTGATCCACAGGTGGGGAATGACTGAGCAAGAGTGGGTGGGAGCAATTGAAATAGAGCAAGAAAGAAAGTAGCTTCTTGTTCACAAAGATCAACAGACATGCAAAGGTAAACAGATGAGGAAGCATCTGTGCTGAGAGGCTCCACCTCAGTGGAAAACCGCAGGTGGTCCTGTAGCTCTGAAATCGGGTATAAACTTGGGCACCAGTGGTGCCATTTGGAGATGCCTTCTGGACCCCACACTTGTTGGTTTTGTGAGTGCAGCCCCACATTTTTGCTTTAATGAAAGGCTCTGGAAACGATTGTCCCGCCCTTCCCAGAGGTGTGCTGGGAGCATAGAAATTCAGGCCCTCCCCACCACTCAGAGGCCAGGCTCTAGTCATTCTTAGTAGTTAAAACCCCTCCCTAGACACACAGGGTCCCCAGACCCTCTGCTGGACCACTTCCTCCCAGCTCCAGCAAACGCCTCCCATCCCCCATCAGGTGTGTGTGACCCCTGTGCTGCCCGTGAAACCACCCTGTGGGAAAATGCTGAGGTGCCCCTGCACAAAATCCAGTAGCAGGGTCAGGGATCCACTTCTGTCCCAGGGGATTGTTGGCCAGCAGACAGAAAGATGCAAGAATCCGCGAAGTTTCAAAATGCTTTACTTACCACAGGTTCAGGCATACAAATCAGCAATAGGGAAAAAAACCCATACTTAGTGTTCCCGGCTGGGCCCGGCCATATGTAGGTCAAGATGGTGGCAACCATGTATTAAGGCCCGCAGAGAGGAGATCATGAAGTGGTGCCAGCAGAAAAGGAGAAAAGAGAGCCAGAGTGAGAGGAAGCAGGCTAGTTTTATATCCCTGCAACTCAGTCCTCCCACGTCTATGGAAAGCCATCAGAGCCAAATGCCCTCAGGTAATTTCTTCTAGGACCTCACTTAGGCCCTTTGAGATGTTAATGTTGCAAAGCCAAGATCTGACTTGCAAATGTCTCTGCAGGATAGAGAGAAGGAGTAACTTCTGAGATGAACTGTATCTCAGAGTACAAAGGCATGCATCTCTACCAAAGAATATACTATAGCCAGTTAAATATTTCTCCAAGCCTTCACAAGAGTCTCGTCTTTACTTCATGGTAGTTCTGTATTTTAGCTTTGAGTTATCAGAGAGCCCTGCTTGCTTGCTTGGAGGCAAACAACATTTTTCTCTGGTCTAATTACTTATGACATCGTTAGGATAATAACATGTTTGGCTTATTAGGACTGATGACATCGTCCCTAATAACACCAAACATTAGCCAAGCAGCACAAATGCTGGCTGACTTCGACCAAGAATGTGGAAAGATAGGTCTACAGCTGAATCTCAGCAAAACTATGTTCATGAAAAATGAACTAGTTCCAGAGGCCCCATTCACTCTCAATGGAACAAACATCTCTGAATGTAGCAGTTATGTGTACCTAGGTAGAGAAATCGACATGATGAACGACCTAAAACCTGAGCTGCGCAGGAGGAAGAGAGAGTGGCATGGAATGCCTTCAAAAGCATCGAAGAAATAGCTAAAAATACAAAGAACCTCTGGCTCCTGGCACATCTCTTCAATTCTACCATTCTCCTGCATTAACATATGCCCCAGAGACCTGGGCCCTATGAAAGCAGGATTAGAATGCTATTCGGGTCTCCCAAAGAGGAATTGAAAGAGCTATACTTGGAATATCACGTCTCACTCAAGTGAAAGAAGGAAACTGGAGCTCCGACCTCCATCACTGTTCCAGAGTCAGGGACGCTGTCTCATTTGCCAAGGCATCGAAAATCAGATGGGCTGGACATGCAATGCGATTTGGAGACGACCGCTGGACTAGAGCCATTACTGACTGGGTCCCATGGAATGTCAAAAGATCATGTGGCTGCCCACCTACAAGATGGTCAGACTTCTTTGTCAAGCGGTTTGAGGCTCTTTGTATTCTTGAAGCAAGCAGATGCCATTGGGCTACACTGGCACTTGATAGGGTCAAATGGAAATATTGCTGGCGCCTGCTCGAGCAAATCAATGAATAACGGGATGTCAAGTGATCTAATTACTTAAGAGTCCAACGTGGTCAGGCAAATATACTGTTAAAATCTAACTAGTCCCATGATGATTGTGGCAGCATGAGAGAATATACCAGCAGGTATAGAATACATGGTCAGATAAACTGCCACATTCAAACTGTCCTCCTATCTACAAAGTGACCTGCAGGAGGCAACTCCAGGCCAGATGTAGAGGCTCTGGTCTGGTGTACTGCAACACTGCCCAGCCCCAGGGAAAAGGCCCTGGAACTTCCACCAACAGGGCTGAGGAGCACAGAGCCCCGGACCCTCTGCCAGACCACTTCCTCCCAGGTCCAGCAAACGCCTCCCATCCCCCTTATCAGGTGTGTGTGACCCTGCGCCACCTGCGGAATCACCCACCCACATACCAAAATTCAAAACCATGCAGACACACTAGCATCTACTTACTATTTATCTTATATGAGGTACCAGTGCGCATTCGTTTTTACATTCCTTGCTACCCACCCAAAACTCTGCAAACAACCCAGGCACCTACTAACTATACTATCTAGCCAGCCAAGAACACACATTTGCAACCTATAATAGTTGTAATGGAAAAGCAACGCAGAATTCCATCAAGCTCAGTGAATGAAGTCACAAGCCCAAATGAGCCAAGCAATAATGATGAGCTATATAACCTCTCTGAAAAGGAATTTCGGAAGGAATTGTTAAGGTTTCATAAGGAACTCAAAGAAGGAATGGAATACAAAATCAATAAAATACAAGAGGACCTGAGAGCAGAAATGAGAGAAATGCAGACCACAATACAAACAGAAATGACATAGTTAAAAAATGTGGTAAGTGAAATGAAAAACACACTGGAAGGCTTCCATAGCAGAGTAAAAACTGTTGAAGAAAAAATTAGTGATCTCCAAAAGGAGGTCCAAAGATTCTCTAGACAACTGTAGAAGATGGAAAAAAGATTCAAAAAGAATTAATGAACATACAAGACCTTGGACTCTACTAGCATGAGACAGGACATATGGAGAAGTTACTGGTGCCTGCTCAAGAAAATCGATGATGAACGGGAAGACAGTGATACAGTGACAAGAGATAATTGGAATAAAACCAAAAAGAATAACATACAGATCATTGGGTGTTGCAGGACTCCTAAGGGCCGCTGCATCTGCTCTGGATTGCCTCCCCGCAGATCACTCCGTAGATAAGGGGGTAGTCTAAATGTGGCAGTTTATCCGACCATGTATGCTGTACTAGCTGGTATAAATATTCTCCCATGCTATCACAATCATCGTGGGACTAGCTAGATCTTACCAGCATATTAGCCTGGCCACGTAAGGACACCTAAGTAATTAGACCAGAGAGAAATGCTGTTTGCTTCCAAACAAACAAGCATGGCTCCCTGATAAAATATAAAACTACAATGAAGTAGAGGAGACTTGTGAAGGCTTGGAGAAATATTTAACTGGCATTGTTGTTGATCTTTGGTACAGTGACATGCCATCTCAGAAACCCCCTTCTCTACATTTCAAAGGCCTTCCCTTCCCGGCTCAAAACATTAGCACAGTAAAGGCCCTAGGTGAGATGCAGGGAGGGGTTACCTGAGGGCATTGGACCCTCCCCTGCTTTCCATAACAATGGGAGGAAGGTCTGAGTTGCGGGGGTATAAACTTGCCGGTTCCCGCTCTCCCGGGTTTCTTCTTCCCGGTGGAATCTCGCCTTGTAAGCGTTTTTTCCCCTTGGAAGTTATACACGTGGTGGTCGCCATCTTGGCCTACACGTGGCTGGGGTTCCAGCCTGGAATCCTAAGCATCGGGTTTTTCCTTTTGCTGATTTGTATGCCTGAACCTGTGATAAGTAAAGTCTTTTAAAACCTCATCGGATCCCTGAGTGTTCATCCATTCCTCGCCCGGCTTCGGAGGTAGAAGGGAACTTCGCTTCCCGGCACTGTCGGGGACCCGGCGGAGCGCCCCGACAATTGGGGTCCCAGAAGGGCAAGAAGAAAAACCTGATGAAGAAGAAATTGTCAAAGCCATCATTGCTGAGAAGTTCCCAGAACTAAAGAACATTTGCTCCCAGATTCAGGAGACCCAAAGGGTACCAGCTAAAAGAAACCCCAATAAAAAATACTCCAAGACAAATCCTAATTAGAATGGCAGAAACTATAGAGATAGAATACTGAAAGCAGCAAGATCAAAGAAGAAAATTACATACAAAGGAGCATCCCTAAGATTTACAGCAGACTTCTCAGATGAAACACTCCAAGCCCGAAGACAATGGTGTGATATTATGAAAAAACTCAATGAACTGAAGGCTTCACCAAGAATTCTTTACCTGGCTAGAATCACTTTCAGATAGATACACAACTTCATGGATAAGCAACAACTCAGGAACTTCATAGAGTCAAAACCAACTTTAAAAGAAGGACTGGGGGCTGGAATAATAGCACAGCAGGTAAGGTGTTTGCCTTGCATGCGCACCGAACTGGGTTCGATTCCCCAGCATCCCATATGGTCCCTCAAGTGCTGCCAGGAGTAAATCCTGAGTGTAGAGTCAGGAGTAACCCCTGAGCATTGACGAGTGTGACCCAAAAATCAAAATAATAATAATAATAATAATAATAATAATAATAATAATAATAATAATAAAATAAAAGGACTGAAGGATCTACTATAAAAAGACAAAACCCAAAAGCTCAACAAATTTAAACAGAAAGATGGCACAAAATCCCATGATAATAATCTCTATCAATGTCTACAGTCTAAATGCACCAAATAAGAGACACGAGTGGCAAAATGGGTTAAAAAACTGAATCTAACATTCTGCTGCCTACAAGAAACACTTCTGAATAATCAGAGCAAACACAGACTCAAAGTCAAAGGCTGGAAGACAATTCTCCACGCAAACAACTCCTCAAAAAAGACTGATGTGACCATATTAGTATCTCACAATATAGACTTCAGGCTGAAAAAGGTTAGAAGGGACAGTGAAGGCCATTTTTAATAATTGAGGGGTATTTATATCAGGAAGAAATTATACTAAACATATATGCACCAAACAAGGGGCTAGCAAAATACTTAAAACAACTGCTAATGACCTCAAAGAAGACTAACAGTAGCACAATAGTAGCTGTAGACTTCAACGCTACTTTATCAACTTTTGATAGATCAACAAGACTGAAACTCAGCACTGAAAAGA
The DNA here is from genome assembly GCA_021461705.1 of Cryptotis parvus. NCBI lineage: Eukaryota > Metazoa > Chordata > Mammalia > Eulipotyphla > Soricidae > Cryptotis > Cryptotis parvus. The sequence goes on along the minus strand of JAJIBD010004447.1, from coordinate 118,628 downwards.
GACATGGAAAAAAAAAGAGCTGATTGACATATACAGGGCCTTTCATGCCCAATAAAGCTGGATACACACTTTTCTCCAGTGTACATGGAACATTCTCCAAGACAGACCACATGCTGAGTCACAAAGCATACCTCAGTAAAATAAAAAAGATAGAAATTGTGTCAACTATCTTTTCAGACCATGATGCACTGAAAATGGAAGTTAACGATACACTGAAACAGGGAGTCAAGCCAAACACCTGGAAACTGAACAGCTCACTGCTGAACAACCAATGGGTCATAGAAAAATATGAAAAAGGAAATCCAAAGATTCCTGTCAACAAATGAAAATGAAGATACAAGATCAGAACTTGTGGGACACAGTGAAAGCAGTGTTAAGAGAAAAGTTCATAGCTCTGCAAGCATTCCTCAGGAAAGAAGAAAGGACCCACATAAATAACCTGACATCACAGCACAAAATATTAGAAAAAGATCAACAAAAGGATCCCAAACCAGGCAGAAAGAAGGACATAATAAACTTAGAGAGGAAATCATTGAGCTGGAAACCCAAAAAAAATAATCCAGAAGACTAATGAAACCAAGAGTTGGTTCTTTGAAAAAAATAAACAATATCAACAAACCGCTGGCAAGACTTGTAAGGACAAGGAAAGAGAAAACCCAAACAAACAAAATCAGAAATGAAAAGGGGAACACCGCAACAGAAACCACAGAAATCCAAAAGATCATCAGAGATTACTTTGAGAGTCTGTATGCCATGAAACATGAGAACCTAGAAGAAATGGATAAATTCCTGAAGTCCTATAACCTCCCACAACTGAAACAAGAAGACTTGCAATACCTAATTAAGCCTATCACCACCGAGGAAATTGAAACAGTAATTAAAAGTCGGCCCAAACACAAAATCCCAGGTCCAGATGGATTCACTAGTGAATTCTTCAAACCATTTGCAGGACCTACTGCCAGTCCTTTCCAAGCTCTTCCAGGAAATAGAAGAAACAGAAACACTCCAAACAGTTTCTCGAAGCACATATCACACTGATACCCAAAGCAGTCAAAGACAACACAAAAAAAAAGAAAACTACAGTGCTCGCCGCAGCACGTATACTAAAATTGGAATGATACAGAGAAGATTAGCATGGCTCCTGTGCAAGGATGACACACAAATTCGTGAAGCGTTCCATATTTTTTAGGTAAGATAGAGAAGGGAACATGTGTGAATAAATGTCAAAAGGTCTGATACCAACATAGAACTGAGCATTAAATACAGGCAAAAAAAATGCAAATGATGGCTTCTAAGTGTATGTAGTGCAACCTACAATGTGTAGGAGAAGGAAGAGAGAGAGAGGGAGAGAGAGGAGATAAAGAACCTGCCATTTAAGCAGGACAAGGAGGGGGAGGGAATTGGGGACATGGGTGGTGGGTGATGGGCACTGGTGGAGGGGCCGGGTGCTGGAACACTGTGTGACCGAAACCTCCAAAAGTGAACAACGTTGTAATTGTATATCTCATGGTGGTATAATAAAATGTTAAAAAAAAAGAAAAGAAAACTACAGAACAATCTCCCTGACGAACACAGATGCTAAGATCTTCAACTAGTATCTTCAATACTAGCAAACAGAATCCAAAGACCCATAAAAAGATTATACATCATGACCAAGTAGGATTCATCCTGGGAATGCAAGGATGGTTCCACATTCGCAAGTCAATCAACATAATACATCATATCAATAAGAGAAAAAAATAAAAACCATATGATCATATAGATAGACGCGCGGAGAAAGCATTTCAAAAGACCCAAACCTGTTCATGATTAAAACCCTCTAAAAATGGGAATTGAAGGAACCTTCCTCAATATAATCAAAGTCATCTACCAAAAGCCCACAGTGAGTATCATTCTCAATTGGGAAAAATTGAAAGCCTTCCCCTAAGATCAGGGACAAGACAAGGTTGCCCACTCACATCTTTTATTTAATATAGTACTGGAAGTACTTTTCATAGCAACCAGAAGAAAAGGATATCCAGGGCATCCAGATAGGCAAGGAAGAAATCAAGCTATCACTATTTGCTGATGACATGATATTATACCTAGACAACCCTAAACTCTCTACCAAAAAACTCTTAGAAACAATAGATACTTACAGTAGTGGCAGTGTATAAAATCAACATCCAAAACTCAGTGGCTTTCCTATATACAATAATGAAAGAGAAGAAAGGGATATTAAGAAAACAATTCCATTTACAATTGTGCCACAGAAAATCAAATACCTAGGAATCAGCTTAATTAAGTGTGTAAAATACCTGTACAAAGAAAACTACAAGACACTGCTTCAATATATAAAGAGGACATGAGGAAATGAAAACACATTCCCTGCTTATGGATGAGGAAAATCAACATTGTCAAAATGGTAATACTCCCTAGAGCTTTGTATAGATTCAATGTGGTCCCTAGAAGGATGTATACCCATGACATTCTTCAAAGAAATGGACTAAACACTACTGAAATTTGTATGGAATAATAAATCCCCACAGATTACTAAAGCAATCCTTGGGGAAAAGAACATGGGAGGCATCACCTTTCCCAACTTTAAACTGTACTACAAAGCAGTATTCATTAAAATAGCATGGTATTGGAATAAAAACAGACCTGTGGACCTATGGAATAGAGTTAAGTATCCTGATACCCATCCTCAAACACATGATCATTTAATCTTTCATAAAGGAGCAAAAGTATGAAATGGAGCAAGGAAAGCCTCTTCAACAAGTGGTGCTGGGAAAACTGGGCAGCTACATGTTAAAAAAATTAATTTGGACCTGTCTAACACCATGCACAAAAATCAGATCAAAGTGGATTAAAAATCTCAACATCAGGCCTGAATCCATAAAGTACGTTGAAGAAAATATAGGAAAAACCCTCCATGACATTGAAGCTAAAGGCATCTTAAAAGGTAAAGCACCACTAACAAAGCAACTAGAAACAAAGATAAACATATGGGACTAAATGAAACTAAAAAGCATCTGCACCTCGAAAGAAACAGTGACCAAGATACAAAGACTGTCCACAGAATGGGAACGAATATTCACCCAATACCCATCTGATAAGGGGTTAATATCCAGGATATATCAAGCACTGGTAGAACTTTACTAGAAGAAAACAGCCAACCCCATAAAACATGGAGAAGAAATTAAAAGAAACTTTGACAAGGAAGAAATTTGAATAGCCTTAAGGCATATGAAAAAATGTTTATCATCAGTAATCATCAGAGAGATGCAAATCAGAACAACAATGAGATATCTCATACCACAGAGACTGGCACATATCCAATAGAGTGAAAGAATGGCCCCTCGCCCACAGAACACAAAGACAGGAACCAGAGGTAACTGATAAAATGATGGCTCAACCAAAAGTAACTGATAAAATGATAGCTGGACAAGAGCACAGCAGGAAGGGCCTTAAGCAAATAATTCCAGGGAGGGCTATAAGGCAAACATTCCTGAGAGGTTGCATCTGATGTCCCCCTCTGTATTTGGTATGATATGTGACTGGGCCCATGCCATGCCAAATATGGAAAGAAGTATTAGGCACGCTCAGATTGGTGGGTGATGGTTACCTGGTGCAGAGTGATTGGCTGCCTGCGCCGCAAACCTTGATGTAATATTTTAAACCTATTGGATAGTTATGCTCGAGCTTTTCTGTAGCGTGGGAATTATTCCTTAAAAGATCCTCCCTGGAAGGGCTCAGGGCTCTTAGCCACTGACCGTTTGGGGTCACGCTATGAGCCCGAGTATACTTGCTTATTAATAAAACCCTTGCTTTTGCATAGGACTTGGTCTCTCAGAGTTTTCCTTGGTAGGTGCGGTGCTCCGAGGCTCCCAGTCAGTCACCCCATTGGGTGGCCAACCCTTACAAGAGCAAGGACAACAAATGCTGGCATGGATCTGGGAGAAAGGGATTTTCATCCATTGTTGGTGGGATGTCAACTGGTACAGCCTTTTTTGGAAAACTATATGGACAGTCCTTCAAAGACTAGAAATTCAGCTCCAGTTCGACCCAGCCATACTTTGTATCACTTGTATCATTTGTCTTCCTATTGTTCATTGATTTGCTTGAGCAGACACCTGTAGCATCTCCATAAGTCTTGTCGAGTGCTAGTGTAGCCCAAGGGCATCTGCTTGCTCCAGGAACACAAACAGCCTCAAACCATTTGTTCAGGTCAAGGGAATTCAGTCTATAATTGTTACTGGTTTTTGGCATATCAAATAAGGCATGGTTAGCTAGCCAGACTCTGCTGTGCCAGTGGTATACTCTCAGATGTAGGCTCTCATCTTGTGCATTTACTGATGAACCACGTGGCCACAATAGGGACACATAGGCTTTTCTCTTGGGTGGAGCTCTAATGAGCTGTGGTGTCCAGATGTTGAAAATGACTGCCCTCATGGTGTGTGAGTTCCTCTGGCTTCTTGCAAGCTTCTATTGGGATGGCAGGCCAGGGCTAGAACCTGCCTTCCCTCCTGGGCTCTTCATGATCAACTGAGCACAGGGAGAGTCAGTAGTAGCTCTTTCACATGTATCTGAGTCTCTGGATCAGGCATATCTGGGCTTGAAATAGGCTTCGCTGTAGGGTGGGACTTTAACGAGCAGGGCTTGAGATTTGCTTTTCTCTTGGGTGGAGCTCTGATGAGTTTTGAAGTCTGGATGTTGAAAATGACTGCCCTCATGGTGTGGGGGTTCCTCTGCCTTCTTGCGAGGGTTCTATTGGGATGGCAGGCCAGGGCTAGAACCCGCCTTCCCTCTTGAGCACCTCATGATCGGCTGAGCTTTGGGAGAGCCGGTAGCAGCTCTTCCCCATGTATCTGAGTGGTATGGCAGTGCCAGCCATATCACTCCTGGGAATATACCCTGGGAAGCCAAAAACACACAGCAGAAACACCATCTGCACTTTTATTTTCATAGCAGCACTATTTACAATAGCCAGAATCTGGAAACAACCAGTGTTGGCAAAAAGTAAATCTAAGGATATGTGAAGCAAGGTCTGATGGATACTGACTGCCTATTAACAGATACACAGGGTTTTCTGGCAGACTGTCTTCCAGTAGAGTTAGTATGTAGAATTCCCTAGTTAGACTGTTTTCAAGTTGTAGATGCACAGACGTTGCTATCCTAGGTCATTTCTCTGCACATTTCCTTGTTGGCTGTAACTAGCCCAAGATGGAGTCTAATGGAAGCTGTTTTAAGTTAGGCAGAAAACAGATTTTTCTTGTTCTTCTGTCTGACATGATCTTTCCATCTTGGACTAGTCCGGAAGGCTGAATTAGCAACTGTAATGCGTTCTTTTTATCATTTCACCTCACTTAGATAGCACCCCCTGCAGGTTTTTGGTTCTTGGATGTCTCCTTCCTATTATTCTTAAGTCATATGCAAGGAATGTGAAATGTCTGTAATGCAAACCATGCAAACTTAACTTTAAGTTGTATTGCCCTTTGAGATGATGGGATATAACAGAGTTGGGGTCTTTGTGGAGGTGGTCAGTCAGCTGCCAAGATGAGAGCTGCTGTCCCTCTGGCTGGTGATCATTAAAAATATTAATGGAAATACAACTTGTTCCTGGAGTCTCATCTCTGAGCCTCCAACCTGACAGGACATTCCTACTTCAAACAGAGTGCCCAAGAACTGATGACTGGATAAAGAAACTTTGGTACATCTACACAATGGAATACTATGCAGTTGTTATGAAAAATGAAGTTATGAAATTTGCCTACAAATGGATGGACAGACATGGAGAGGATCATGTTGGAGTGAAATTAGCCAGAAGGAAAAAGACAGATATAGAATGACTGCATTTATTTGCATGATATATACATATCATGCAAATAAATATATATTATTTATATATTTTTAGTATATCTATAATATATATGTAAAATATACATATATATTATGATACCAATATCCAAGGTCAGGCAAAACATGGATCAAGACGTCTTGTCAAAGGTGGAATCTACCACAAACGTGTGGGAGTCAGAGGTTAGGTAAGACAGAGAAGGGAACAGTGTGCTAATAATTGTCGAAAGTGATAATACCAGCCTAGAACTGAGCATTGAATACAGGCAAAAAGATACACATGATAATGTCTAAATGTATGTAATGCAATCCACAGTGTGCAAGAGAAGGAAGAGAGAAAGAGAGAGAGAGAGAGAAGAGAGATAAAGAATCTGCCATAGAGGCAGGCTAGGTGACAGGGAGGGAATTGAGACATTTGTGGTGGGAAATGGGCACTCGTGGAGGGATGGGTGCTGGAATACTGTATGACCGAAACCCAAATATGAACATCTTTATAATTGTATGTCTCACGGTGGTATAATAAAATATGTAAAAAAAAAAACCTCCCTACTTTTACTGCCATTGAATTGTATGCTTACATTATTTTTATTTACTGTTTTTGAATCACAGTGAGATACACAGCTATGAGGTTGTTCATGATTGGGTTTCATTCCTCTATTGTTCCAACACCCGTCCCTTCACCAGTGCACATTTCTCACCACCAATGTCCCTAGTTTCCCTCCAACCTGCCTGTCTCTATGGCAGGCACTTTCTCTCTCTCTCTCTCTCTCTGTCTCTCTCTCTCTCTCTGTCTCTCTCTCCTTTTGGGCATTATAGTTAGCAATACAGACACGGAAAGTTTATCATGTCTATCCCTTTACCTCCTTTCTATACTAGTACCTGTCTAGAGTGATCATTTCTAACTATTATTGTCTTACTGGTCCTTTTCTATCCTAACTGCCCTTTACACCCCCACTCACATGTGTCAAGCTTCTAACATTGACCAGTCTTCCTGGCCTGTTTTCCCTGTCCTTGGATGTTAGTTTCATACTATTCTTATTATTATTGTTATTATTATTATTATTATTTGCTTTTTGGGTTACACTCGGTGATGCTCAGGGGTTACTCTTGGCTGTTTGCTCAGGAATTACTCCTGGTGGTGCTCGGGGACCATATGGGATGCTGGGGATTGAACCTGGGTCAGCCGCATGCAAGGCAAATGCCCTACCTGCTGTGCTATTGCTCTGCCCCTCATACCACTATTTTTATATCACATAAATGAATGAAGTTATTCCATATCTGTCTCTCTCCTTCTGACTCATTTCACTCAGTATCACTTGTATCACTTGTCTTCCCGTTGTTCATCGATTTGCTTAGCAGGCACCAGTAACATCTCCATATGTACTGTCACATGCTAGTGTAGCACAAGGGCAACTGCTTGCTCCAGGAACATGAAGAGCCTCAAACCATTCCTTCAGGTCATGGGAATGAGGTCTATAATTGTTACTGGGTTTTTTTTGCTTTTTTTTTTTTGAGTCACACCCGGCGATGCTCAGGGGTTACTCCTGGCTCTTCACTCAGGAATTACTCCTGGCAGTGCTTGGGGGACCATATGGGAAGCTGGGATAGAACTCGGGTCAGCTGCATGCAAGGCAAACACCCTACCCACTGTGCTATTGCTCCAGCCCCAATAATTGTTACTGGTTTTTGGCATATCAAATACAACACAGGCAGCTTGCTAGGCTCTGCCAAGTGGGTGGGATACTCTTGTAGTAGCCTCTCATCTCGTGCATCTATTGATGAACTGCAAATGGTAAAGATCAGCTTTTCTGCTGGGTGGAGCTCTGATGAGCAGTGGAGTCCTGGTGTTGAAAATGGCGGCCCTCATGGTGTGAGGAGGGGTCCTCTGGCTTCTTGCGAGGCTCTGCTGGGATGGTGGGCCAGAGCTAGAACCCACCTTCCTTCTTGGGTGCCTCATGATCAGCTGGGCACAGGGAAAGCGGGTAGCAGCTCTCTCTACCCAGTGTCTCTGAGTCTCTGGATCAGGCATACCTGGGCTTGAAATAGATGGCTGTAGGGTGGAACTCTGATCAGCTGTGGAGTCTGGATGTTGAAAATGGCAGCCCTCATGGTGTGGGGTTCACTCAGTATACTTACATTATTGTAATGTGGGTTCTCTCCAATAAGTTGCCTTGTAATATATAATTGAGTTGTGAGCAAACCTCTCCACTCAGGTGTGACTTAGCACTGTTTGAGAGCTGCTCCTCATAGGACAGGTACACCTTACAAACATATACGTGCAAATCTATTCTTTTATCATTGTTGTTAGCACAAGGGGATAAAAATTAGCATCCTATTCTATGTCTTTTTACATTTTATATTTGTAAATGTCTTTTTATGTTTTTACATATGATTTCCACAAAAGTAATTCAATCCTGTTAGTCATTTTCCCTGGAGTAGGTATATGCAGTCATCTATAAAATCGGACAGTTTGGGGGCCAGAGAGATAGTACAGAGGGTAATAAAATCCCTTGTGTCACTTGCCTTTCTGTTGTTCATCAATTTGCTCAAGTGGGCACCATTAATGTCTTAATTTGTCCCAGTCATGTGCTAGTGTAGCCCAAGGGCATCTGCTCATGCCAGGAACATGAAGAGCTTCAAACCATTCATTCAGATCATGGGAATGAGGTCTATTATTGTTACTGTTTTTGGCATATCGAATATGACACTAGAAGCTTTCCAGGCTCTGCCATGCAGGTGGGATACTATGGTAGTAGGTAGGCTCTCAGTTCTTGCATTTACTGATGAACCATGCAGCCTCAAAGCAGCTGCAGACAACAGGGAAAGCCAGTAGCAGCTCTGCCCCATGTATCTGTGTCTCTGGTTCACAGCCGACAGCCCAGGGTTGGTCTACCAGGCCTCCCAGACGGGACAGAGGTGGGGAAAGGGACCCCAGCTCCATTTTCATGGAAGCCCAGTGACTTTAGCTGCTGAGACCAGCATACCTGGACTTGAAAATAAAAGAAAATAGGAGAATTCTGACCTGCTACAAAAAGTTAGTGGCATTCCTACTGATGAATATTTAGGTTCTTTCTGGTCATTAGATTTTATTTTATTTGAGGGGGAGTCATACACACCCATGCTTAGGGGTTCCTCCTTGTTCTGCACCCAGATATTACTCCTGGCGGTGCTTGGGGATCTTATGGGATGCTGGGATTCAACCTGACTTGGCTGCGCAAAGCAAATGCCCTACCTGCTAGACTATTGCTCTGTCCCCAAGTCATTAGATCTGATAAATTTTGTTGCTGGGAACTTCCTGTGTGTTATCTTACTGCATTTCTGCAAGAATGGGTATAGGAAATTTCCCAGTAGTTCATGGATTTGTATCTTAGAGATTGTGGAGAAGTGGTTAAATCGCTTCCCCAAAGACTACCCTGCCCCGCACACTCATCACTTCTTCAGACTCTCACGAATACTGTGTATTATTTGTATCTTTATATTTTCCAGCCTGTTGCCCTGGAAATTAGTATCTCATTGTTAGTTTAATTTGCATTTCTTTAATTATGAGAAAGATTATGCATCTCTTCATGTGTTGACGAGCCACTTGATTCATCTTCCCCTCCCATGAATTGCTTGTTTGTGTCCTTTACTTTTTTTTCCCTTTGTGAAATATTGGCCATTAAAAAATTATTTGAAAGAGCACTTATTCAATGAAATCAGTCCTCTCTCAGCAGTTGGTTTTACCAAAGTATTTTCCCTTAGTTTGTTATATTTCTTTTGACTTTGCTCATCTTGGGTGGGCGGAAATTCATTTATATGATGAATTCAAACTCTCATGGTAGATTTTTAAGGACAGTCCATCTTAATGACTTTTTACTTAATATCTTACTTTTCTGTTCTCCTAATTTTTGTGGTTCTTGGAGTATTTATTTGACAGATATTTATTTATTGAGCACTTGCTTTGTGTTACACATTGTTTTCAGTTCTGGAAATAGAGAAATTTTTATCCTATTGAGTTAGTGAGAAAAAGCGGCCCCCAAAAAAAAAAAAAAAAACCAAACAAAAACAAGTAAAGTAAAATATCACTGTACCACTGTCTTCCCATTTATCTTCGATTTGCTCAAGCGGGCACCAGTAACATCTCCATATGACCTGTCTCATGCAAGTAGAGCCCAAGGGAACCTGCTTGCTCCAGGAACATAAAGAGCCTCAAACCATTCCATCAGGTCATGGGAATGAGGTCTATAATTGTTACTGGTATCTGGCATATCAAATACGACAGGGGTAGCTTGCCAGGCTCTGCCATGTGGGTAGCATACTCTTGTAGTCATCGCAAAATCCAGCATTTATTGATGAACCGGCGCAGCCACTCGCTTCGGCAGCACATATACTAAAATGACCAGGTATGACCAAAAAAACCAAAAATAAATAAATAAATAAATAGATAGATAATTAAATGAATGAATGAATAAATAAATAAATAAATAAATAAAGGGTTTAACATTGTCAAAATGGCAATATACCCAAAGCACTGTACAGATTCAATGCCGTCCCTGTAAAAAAATCGATGACACTTTTCAAAGAAATAGATGAAACTTTCTCGAAAGTCACATGGAACAATAACTCCACTCCCAGTACCCCCAGGAGTGGGAAAATTCTCAGGGAAAGAAGATAGGGGCATCACTTTCCCCACTTCAAACCACTACAAAACACTACTACAGTGTAGTGTTGGAACAAAGTACTAATTAGAACAGCGTGGTACTGGAATAAAAACAGACCTTCATATCAAAGTTCAAATTAGTTTTTGGGTGATGTGACTGTGCTCAAGCCTTACTCCTGGTTTTGTGCTCAAGGATCACTCCTGGTGGTGCTTTGGAGAAGCTGCTTGGTGCCAGGGATCAAATTGGGTTGGCTGCATGCAAGGCAAGTGCCTTATTTACTGTACTAACTCTCCCTCCTCCACCCCCTCCAGTTTTATTTTAAAGAATAGATCTGAACAGGAAGTTGAATATGAGGGTATGAATTTCAGAAGAGATTTCTGAGTGGTAATACATTAGGTAAGACATGATATTTAAAGATGTGAAGATGAACTGTTAGATCCTGCTAAAGCCCCAACTATGTAAGCCCTGGGGCCTTGATAAACAAGTCACGGCACAAGATCACCTTGATTCTCCAACCACACCTATCTATCCTGGTCATCTGGATAGTATAGTTTTACTATCTGTTGAGGATAGGACTTCCTCAAGGTTGGTTAAGCACACGACTGGAACAGGACAGACCACTTCTCTTGTCTTTCTTTAAGTTGCATGACCTTTTTAGGATGAAGTATTTCTCTTGACTTTCTTTACCTTTTTTGGATGAACTGTTTGAAGTATGCTTTTCTTTAAGTCTATTGGCTATATGGATTTGCACGGGCTATGGCGCGTGTAACGACCTTGGAAGGCCTATTTAATCCCTTCTTGCCCTCTGCCCGGGGTCAAACGTCCTCACTAGGACCTGTGTCTCAGTGAAGCAATCGCCCCAGCTAGCTGGAATAAACCCTGTTTGTTATTGCATTACGAGTGTGGTTCTTTGCCATCCGAGCGGTGAAGCAGACAAACGGAACAAGGGCTCCAACAGAACAAATCAGGAAAAGTAGAGAGATGAACAATGAAAGTCCCAGGACATAGCCCCAAGGTCCTCCAAGAGGTGACAGGAGGGGATGGGGAGGAGGGAGGCGTATGGGAGGGAAACTGGGGGACATTGGTGGCAGGAAATGTACACTGGTGAAGAGATGGGTGTTGGGCATTATATAACCAAAACTCAATCAGGAACAATTAGTCACTGCGTATCTCATGCTGATTCAATGAAAAAAAATTTAAGCCCTCATATCTCCCTTCTCTTGCCCCCCCCCCTTGGCACCATCAGGTTTATGGTCCCACAAAACAAAAAATATTCCCGAGTAGGAGCATTCCCCTTAGTCTCCTGACCCCACTGCACACATCTGCAGAGCCAGTTGCAAAAACCACTGCAGATTGCACTCTGTGTGCTTCTCATGCCTCAGGACAAAGTGCTGGGCAGGGACCTTTGTTGGGGACACTGTAGTATGTGTCTGGGCCTCAGGTTGTGTCTTGGCTCAAGCACACTCTTAACCTTGGCTCAGTCTGACTCACTGCTGTGGCTGGCCCAGTGCTGGGCTGTTTCACAGATCTGGGAATTTCTCTAATGAAACCCGGAAGGACCCCCAGGATGTGGTGGCCTTCCTCTCATCTCTTTCCTGAATCCCCCTCACTGCTCCCCACTCCTCACCTCAAAAATAAAAAAGGCAGTCTTGGGGGAGGAGGTTAATCTTCCTCTGCCCTCCAGGCCTTGATGTCTGGAAAATAATTACCTTGACACAGAGAGATTAACAAGAGAAAAGACGAATTTAATTATGCACACAAAGAAGCCTGTCAAATGTGAAATCTGTGGCTCTGTGCTGAGTGCAGGTAACATGTTGGAGAAAGGCAGAAATGAACTGGGGAGGGAAAGACCTACAGAGAACTTGACCATTTAATAAGGACTTTGGCAAGGTGTATTTACTGATGAAAACAACCTTTGTATCCCCCAGTTGGGGGTGATAAGGCTGTCTGTCACCTCTAAGAGCAGGGAGAAAAGAATTAGTTTCTGCTTTTAGGGAGCTAGGTAGATAATTGAGCAAAACAGTCATGAAGATAATGCCATCCTGCCATCCTTCCTTCCTTCCTTCCTTCCTTCCTTCCTTCCTTCCTTCCTTCCTTCCTTCCTTCCTTCCTTCCTTCCTTCCTTCCTTCCTTCCTTCCTTCCTTCCTTCCTTCCTTCCTTCCTTCCTTCCTTCCTTCCTTCCTTCCTTCCTTCCTTCCTTCCTTCCTTCCTTCCTTCCTTCCTTCCTTCCTTCCTTCCTTCCTTCCTTCCTTCCTTCCTTCCTTCCTTCCTTCCTTCCTTCCTTCCTTCCTTCCTTCCTTCCTTCCTTCCTTCCTTCCTTCCTTCCTTCCTTCCTTCCTTCCTTCCTTCCTTCCTTCCTTCCTTCCTTCCTTCCTTCCTTCCTTCCTTCCTTCCTTCCCTTCCTTCCTTCCTTCCTTCCTTCCTTCCTTCCTTCCTTCCTTCCTTCCTTCCTTCTTTCCTTCTCTGTGCCCAGGGACTCCTTCAGGCAGGTACCATATGGGATACCTAGGATCGAATCTGGGTCAAGGCAAGGCAAACGCAGCTAACTGCTGTTCTATCACTCTGACATGGAATTTTTAACTCTTTTTTTTTGCAAACTGTTATTGGTGTGATTTCATAGATAAAGTAATGTTTTTCCATTTTTCGTTGGTTCTAACTAAGCAACAAGCTTCTGTGGTACCACCTAGGCAGCTCTTGGTGCCAGCCTCTAGATAATAACCCCCTGGTGCTTTCCCCTAAGATGCCTCAGACTCACTAAAATTAAAGATAAAAACTTGCAATAGAAAAAATGATTTTAATTTAAAATCAACGTTTTGTAATAGTGGGCAAATGCAGCTCTCGAAGACGATCGTCACCACCATAATTATCCTGACTCTGGTAATACTCATGATCTGATAACACATACTACAAGCCAGATCCTGGATTTTTTGCATGCATGGAGCCACTTCACGCTTAGAGATGCCCAAGAAAAAGACTATTATTGAACCCTAAAACAGAAGAAGAAGCTGAGCTAGTAAATGACAGAACCAGGATTCAAACCCAGAGTGGTGGTCTTTGAGTCTATACAATTTCTCACAAATCCCCATGGCTCCACCGACACCAGAACCAAAACTGTGAACAGAAACTCTATGTGGTGGCAGTGGAGGACTAAGTTCAGGCCTGGACCACACACTCTGCCCACCAAATCTCCAACCTCTGACTTCATATTCTACTCCCCCAGAGTCCTTCCTGTGGCTGAGTAGAGCAAACCCAGCCAGCTTTCATGCAAAGTCCTCTCTTTCTCTTGCTTGCTGCAGAATGGCTTAATATCCTGGTAACACAAATCTTGGCATTTTACCCTCCCCCTCGTAAAATTTGCATCTAAATGAGAAGTGATTTGAGCTCATTATCTCAAGCCCCTCAGCTCCCATCATAGGAGGGGGCCTAAGAGAGCACTCAGGGCCAGAGGCCAAAGGTGCCCTTGCTTCAGAAGTCATTAATTTCTGCTAGTTTTAGGGGGGAGTGCTTCTCCCCCTGCCTCTAGGGGGCCCCATAGTTAGTGAGAGAAAGGATCTCTAGCTTCCTGTCTGTGGCTGAGATGAGGGCCAGAGGTTGTGGTGGTGGGTGGGTCACCTGACAACTTAAGTGACAGAAGTGTTGAGTAGAATCTGCTTTCTGTTCTACATTTGGGAGTTCAGATAGCGCAGGAAAGACAGAAACACTCTACTCGGAAACTTTGGGTGAAAATACAGTTACAGCTTCTACTTATCCACTACCCACTGGCTGTTTCCTCCCATGATCTCAAACCTTGGTATTGACTATTTTTTTTTCTTCTATTACCATCAGAATAAAGGTTTTGTCTCAGAGGAAGGACGAGAATAAAATCGAGACGTCGGTTGAGATTGTAGCATCTGGTTTAAAGTGGGTCTCTAATCTGAGAACCTGGCTTCAACTGGTAATAATTAAGATCTAATGACTTAGAATTAGTAGCAAGATGAGAAATTTGAGGTAAGAGCTTCAAAGTGTACTGGGTGCAGATTATTATTCAGTGCATTTTAATTAAAAATAAAAACAACAACACTGGTGCTTTAGACATCAGTGAGCCCCATGGGTGGCTTATGTGAGACCAAGAAGAGAGACAAAGCAAAGCTTTCTCCTGATCTGTCCCTCTCACCTGGGGCTGGCCAGGAATGCTGGGACTGGATACAGTCTGCCATGAGCCCCTGTACATTACAGACCTCCAGTGTGGCCAGCTCCACAAGGTGGCTGAGAAGCCACACCTGACGTCTGTTTGGTTTTCATGGCATGGGAGTTGATACCCACCACCTAATTTCTCAGGGAGCCACGGACTCAGGCTGGAGTGAGGTGTTGCTCTTTGAAGGAAAGTCAGCCCTGTGCCTTGCCCAGGCCTACCAGATTCTTGTTGCCTTGCAGAAAAGAATTTTAGGAGAAGACAAGCAGTGAAGTAAACAGATTTTATTTTAAAGCTTTTAGGAAGGGGAAGGAGAGAGAGAGAGAGAGAATAACATGTTCAAGGGAGAATGTGGGCTTCTCCAAGGGCAGAACGAGCCCCAGTACACGCATCCCAGCATTAGATATGGAAGCATGAAAATCCACATCTCAAGAGGGAAATGCGGGCACCATGTGTGCTTGGCCACATGGGTACAATCAGCACCTGGGCTCGGGCAGCATATGTGTGCCCTTCCTTTATTCAAGGTGGTTTTTAATAGGGTTTTTCTCAAGCTGCCCCCAGGTGGGTCTTTTACTTAGGTAAGAGTTTGTTGCTAAGGTGTTGTCAAGGAGGTCCTGTTAGGGGTGGCGGATGGTCTTTAAAATTCCTTTCTTGTCCTCTGTTCCTGTTGGAGATTCTATCAGTGGGTGGTTCAGCCTTCTCAGGTCTGGGCTAGCTCCAGGTAAAGGTCTTGTTGGGCCTTAGTTCCTAATGGCCTTAGGGCTAGGTTGATTGACTATTTCCTAGGAAATAGTAAAAAGGGCTTCCCATGGGAGCCCTTTCCTCTGTCTGTCTATATCAGTTTGTTTTCCTCCTTTAATTTCTTAAATGAACTGTAAAGTTGCTTACAACTTTTATCTTGGTAGGCAAGAATTGAATAGTAAAATCACATTGATGAAGTTAATGAGATAAAAAAAAAATCCAGTATGATCTAGACAGTAAGCTGTGAGTATAGATCATTTCAGACTCCAAAGACGTCAACATGTAGCTAGCAGAGAAACAAAAGAAATGATTCCTGGTGGCATCATTTGAATTTCTGAACCCTGATATACAGAAGCCAGAAAGTGGAAGTTTGAATTTCTCTCTCTCTCTCTCTCTCTCTCTCTCTCTCTCTCTCTCTCTCTCTCTCTCTCTCTCATCATCCATTTGTTTCATCTATCTTGAAACTTCTGCCTCCTAAAACAACAGGGTAGATTATATTTCCCAAGACTGTTGATATTAGGTTAAACCAATAGGGCATGGCAGTGAAAGAGTTGGCCACCCTATGGGGTGACTGACTAGGAGCCTCAGAATGCCGCACCTACCAAGGAAAACTCTGAGAGACTGGGTCCTCTGAAAAAGCAAGGGTTTTATTAATAAGCGAGTATACTCGGGCCCATAGCATGACCCCAAGCGGTCAGTGGCTAAGAGCCCCGAACCCTTCCAGGGAGGATCTTTTAAGAGATAGTTCCCGCCGCTACAGAAAGGCCCGCGCATAACCGTCAAATAGATTTAAAATATTACATCAAGGTCTGGCCGCAGGCAGCCAATCACTTTGTACCAAGTAACCATTTCCCACCAATCAGATCATTCTTAATACTTCTTTCTATATTTGGTGCGGCTAGATCAAATGAGTGGGATCATGAGTCAGCAACGGTTATGCGTACTTGCAGGAATGCAATCCAGGCAATTCAGGCCAGATAGGTTCTGGGCCGGGGTCTAATAACCTCTAACAGGAATTTGTTCTGGGCCTTTTGTAGATAACAAAAAGGTTACTTCAAGATGAAAAGGACACTCAGGCCCTAAATTGGTAACTTTCCATGAGTAGGCCTGCCCTGGTTGGGAAAGGGGGTTTCTGCCTTCTTTCAGCAGGAGTGATTGTTACCAATTTCGGATACTCTAAAAAAAAAATCAATATTTTCACTCACTTCCCCCTTTCCGTTTTTTTTTGGGGTGTGGGGTTTTGAGCCACACTTATCAGTGCTTACCCCTGGCTCTGCACTCAGGAATTACTCATGGCGGTGCTCACAGGACCAAATGGGATGCTGGGAATTGAACCTGGGTAGGCTGAGTGCAAGGCAAGTGCCTACCCACTGTACTGTCTTTCTGACCCCTGTCACTCACTCCCTTTACATAGCTCAGAGGAGCCATGAGATGATCCTATCCTGATTACTAAGTGCCTTTGTGTGTGGGCCCTAGGCTGAAGTTGCACCAAATCACGCAGAACCTACCAGAAGTCCTTAAACCCACCTTTCAACAGTCAAAGGTTGCTGATGTATAGATCTAGGAGAAAGATATGAAAATAGCCGTGCTTGAAAAGTCACTGGGGTTTGGTCGTTTGTTTCACATTTAAAAAAGTGACTAACATTCAGAGTTTTAGGTACTTGGACTTTTAGGTATATGATTCAATAAATTCCCCATGTTGCCTTCATCAGTAGAGTTGGAATTCTGGGATTTATGAGCCAGAGTTAATTAGCGTCTTTTCAGGGCATGGAATCACTTTCAGCTCGCGTGAGACTCTAAGACATGTCAGGTTCTCCTCATGGGAACCCACAGCCATGCCAGCTCCTCTCCATTCTCTTTTGAGCAATTGATTTTTCAAAGCAATATTTATCCTTGTTAATGCTCATCTTTTGGCTTGTACCCAATGTTCCAGTCTAGCGAGATCTTTCTCAATTTGATTCTTTCTTTCAGAGGCTTAGCTAAGCCATTCAGCGTTTTGTCAAACATAAATTGGATTGGCCGGACTACAGAGCCTCCTACAAGTCCTTTATTTCAATGAACGCTGACCTCCAAGTTGACCCCGAACCACATGAATAATCATTAGTTAGGCTAGGGAGTTAGATGAATGTCCCATAGGGCGAAATAACTTTCTGCTCACATTTCGCTGATCTCAGAGAGGAGTTGTTGAAATCAGGAGAAATGACTTAGCAGTGGTGGGAAGCAAGATATTTCCAGATACTGTTTTACAAACCTAACAACAATGGAGTGATCCACTTTTCAAGTGAGTTAGGACGTGGGGGTGAGGTGATGGAAAGGTACTGAGAGAATGAAAATTGCCCATTGCCTTCATTTTAGGCCTGATTGTGATGTAAACAAATTAACCCCCTGAGTGGGTTACAGCTTTTCTCTGATTCTCTGAAAGACATTTTGAAGTCTGTAAGACCAAGTCAGTCATACAAGCTTCTTCAACCTTTTACTTCTTAAGAATGACAAAGTATGTTTGACATGACAGGGTGTGATGTTCATACTTTGACTCATGTCAAAGTATGTTTGACATGACAGGCTTATGTGCTTCCATCAGAAATTCTGTAATATGTAACAGAAATCCCATAATCCCTTAACCTAGAAACTCATTATTTTGCAACTCTATTTACAGGACTTTATTAGCTTGAGTGTTTGCCTTGCTTATGCCTGGATTTTTCAAAAGCAAAGATCATGTTGATGTTGTATGGAAATACCTGGAATTGTTTCTGGCAGATAGTAGGTACTCAGTAAAGATCCGGATGGATGCGTAGAATTAGTTCTCTGTGCATGTATTAGTCTATACAGATCTCTGTATGTTTGTGTTGGAACAGCTGGATAATGTTTATCATTAGCCTGAAGCATTGGCTAATGTTAAATTTAAATTAAAATACACTCTTGGGTGACTCTGTCTTTAATTTCATGGTTGATTCCTTTGTGATTGGCTTATTAAGCTTAACCAGGAGTTGCAGACAGAAATACCTTCATGGACCAGGAAGACCCATAAATAATAAAGATGCCTGGGTACAACTGGAAAATACTTAGTAAGTACCTCCCTGAGCATAGCATAGACAACCAATGCTACTACATAGTTTCTTTATCTTTTCTCTTTTCTTTTCTTTCTTTCTTTCTTTCTTTCTTTCTTTCTTTCTTTCTTTCTTTCTTTCTTTCTTTCTTTCTTTCTTTCTTTCTTTCTTTCTTTCTTTCTTTCTTTCTTTCTCTTTCTTTCTTTCTTTCTTTCTTTCTTTCTTTCTTTCTTTCTTTCTTTCTTTCTTTCTTTCTTTCTTTCTTTCATCTTTCTCTTTCTTTCTTTCTTTCTTTCTTTCTTTCTTTTCTTTCTTTCTTTCTTTCTTTCTTTCTTTCTTTCTTTCTTTCTTTCTTTCTTTCTTTCTTTCTTTCTTTCTTTCTTTCTTTCTTTCTTTCTTTCTTTCTTTCTTTCTTTCCTTCTTTCCTTCTTTCTTTCTTTCTTTCTTTCTTTCTTTCTTTCTTTCTTTCTTTCTTTCTTTCTTTCTTTCTTTCTTTCTTTCTTTCTTTTCTTTCTTTCTTTCTTTCTTTTCTTTCTTTCCTTCCTTCCTTCCTTCCTTCCTTCCTTCCTTCCTTCCTTCCTTCCTTCCTTCTTTTCTTTCTTTCTTTCTTTCTTTTTCTCTCTCTTGAATCTCCCTTAGATAGACCATCACAAAACTGTTCATGATCGCTTTCAGTTATACAATGTTCCTACATCTGTCCCTCCACCAGTGTACATTTCCTAGCACCAATGCTCCAAGTTGCCCTCCCATCACCTCCCCTCCCACGCCCTCACCTGTCTCTATGGCAGGAATCTTTCCCTCTCTTCTCTCTACATTATGGTTTGCAATACAGATACTAAGATGTCATTAGGTTTGTTCAGGGCATTCTCTATCAGAAAGATACAACTGGAGTTGTGTTGGGCTCTAAACAGCTAGGATTGGGGCCTGGCACTTTCCAGCCATAAGGCCTCTGGGGGATGGGGCCCAGAGGTGGGCCTTGTTCTCAGGGCAGTGGGGCTTCCAGATGCTCAAGAGTTTACAGCCACATGAAAGACATCTGTGCTTATCCAATGGGAGACTGGCAGGCAAATGATTTACATCTAAGGTGAGGCAGGATGTGCCTGGTCTTCTGACCTCTGACCACAGAAATATGTAAATCAATGATTGTTACCTTGCAAATGCTAAATCTGTGATTGTTATCTATTGCAAAGTCCCAGAAGCTTTCAAATTCCATGTGATTTGTTCTTTTACCACCTCCACCCAAAAATTGTAAAAAAGGCTTAAGCTGTGCTCAGTAAAATGAGAACTGCTATCCAGAACTTCCTGCTGCTTCGGTGTTTTTCTTTCTTTCCTTTCTCAGCAGCGACAAGGCAGAGTTTCCCCAAGTCCATCCCCTCTCCTTTTCGCAGGGATGAAGTCCGGCAAGATCTAGGTCTCCCTCATTCGTGCTGGGGGGCTGCTGGCCAGGGTCCCCTACAGAGTAGCTTATTTTAACTGGGTGACAGCTTTTGGGATGTGGACATGATTTCAAGGACTTCCATAAGTTTATGGAGGAGGGGAAAGGTAGCCCGTCCCAACTCTGAGAAAACCAGAGATTTCAGTCACAAAACCTGCATACCTGAATTTTCAGCAGATTAATATTTCAGTGAGGTCCTCCTGAGAAAGTGAAGTCTGGCCTGGGGTAGCCACACCCAGCCTGCCTCTATAGCAGGCGCTTTTCTCTTTCCTCTCTCTCTCTTTCTGTCTCTGTCTCTGTGTATATCTCTCTCTTCTTTTTATACATTGTGGCTTGCCCTACAGACATTTAGGGTTTATCATGTAAGTCTCTGAGTATATTCAATACTGAGTTCTAGTCTGGCATCGCCATTTCCTACACTTAGTAGAACCCGTTGGACATGGGAATCTCCTGGCAGACAGTTCCACAATGAAATTGACCACATCATCTTCAATCGACGGTTTTGTCTGACCGATGTTGCTGTCGTCCCCAAATTCCAAACAGGATCGGACCACTGTCTCCTTCGTGCAAAATTCTACTTCCCGCAATGGGGAGAAAAGGCTGCAAAGTTTAAGAAGAGAACTCCCAGAACGACCCCCAACTGGGAACTCTCTGGCACCATTGCAGCAACATGGGAAGATACTATCATTGACAACATCGATGAAGAATACAACCGACTGGTTCAGCACCTCCATGATTGTGGGAAGAATGCCGAGAGAGAGAAAGACACAAAAGGACGCTTGTCTTCAGAAACTCTTGAGCTCATTCACCAATGTGGCAAGGCGCGAGCCTCAGGAGACCAAATGCTAACGTCCAAGCTTGCTAAACGGTACAGAGAAGCCATAAAAGAAGACCTCAAAGACAGAAGAGCAGAAATACTGGAAGATGCAGCAGAAGCCGGAAAAGCATTCGCGACCGCCCGCCTGTCCTTTGCCAACTATAAGACCAAGATGACTGCCCTCCGATGCCCTGATGGATCTATCACATCTTCGAGAAAGTCAATGGAGAAGATTATCCATGACTTCTACTCAAATCTCTTTGATAGCCACATCCACCTGCCCACATACCAAATTCCACAGGATGGATATGTCATTCCCAATGTTCTCCCTTCTGAAATCTGACATGCCATCTCGTTGGTAAAGAAGGGAACAGCACCAGGCCCAGACAAAGTCAGACCTGAACACCTGAAGAATCTGCCGTCGGGTACTCATCAATACACTAGCTCGGCTCTTCACACGCTATCTGTCCGAATGCAAGGTGCTCTCCCAATGGAAAACCAGCAGGACAGTTCTACTGTTCAAGAAGGGAGACATTCACGACATCGGCAACTATCGCCCCATCTGCCTGTTGTCTGTCATCTACAAGCTGTTTACATGAGTCATCCTGAACAGGATTAGCAGAACACTAGATGAAGGACAACCATGCGAGCAAGCAGGTTTCCGGAAAGGATTCAGCACAATCGACCATATCCACACAGTAACCAAGCTCATTGAGGTTTGTAGGGAGTACAAGATGCTGCTCTGTCTCACGTTCATTGATTTACAGAAAGCCTTTGATTCTGTGGAGACTGAAGCGGTCATCGAAGCCCTAGCCAAACAGGGCATTCAAACCCAATACATCAAGATCCTTCGTGAGCTGTATTACAGATTCACCACAAGGATCTCACCATTCTACAAAGAAGTGATCATTGATGTCAAAAGAGGGGTTTGACAGGGTGATACCATTTCACCTAAACTCTTCAGCGCCACCCTCGAGAACATCATGTGACAATTAGAATGGGAAGGAATGGGAGTGAAGATAGATGGTCGGCAACTACACCACCTCTGCTTCGCTGATGACATCGTTCTAATAACACCAAACATTAGCCAATCGCCACAAATGCTGGCTGACTTTGACCGAGAATGTGGAAAGATAGGTCTACAGCTGAATCTGAAGAAAACTATGTTCATGAAAAAATGAACTAGCTCCTGAGGCCCCATTGACTCTCAATGGAACAAACATCTCTGAATGCAGCAGTTATGTATACCTAGGTCGAGAAGTCAACATGATTAACGACCTAAAACCTGAGCTGCGCAGGAGGAAGAGAGCGGCATGGAATGCCTTCAAAGGCATGGAAGAAATAGCTAAAAGGACAAAGAACCTCTGGCTCGGGCACATCTCTTCGACTCCACCATTTTCCCTGCATTAACATATGCCTCAGAGACCTGGGCCCTACGAAAGCAGGATGAGAATGCTATTCAGGTCTCCCAGAGAGGAATCGAAAGAGCTATGCTTGGAATATCACGTCTCACTCAAGTGAGTGAAGGAATCCGGAGTTCTCACCTCCATCGCTATTCCAGAATCAGGGATGCTGTCTTGTTTGCCAAGGCTTCGAAAATCAGATGGGCTGGACATGTAATGCGATTTGGAGACAACCGCTGGACTAGAGCCGTTACCGACTGGATCCCACGGGATGTCAAAAGATCACGTGGCTGCCCACCTACAAGATGGTCAGACTTCCTTGTTAAGACCCTGAAGGAACGGTTTGAGGCTCTTCATATTCCTGAATCAACCAGATGCTATTGGGCTACTTTGGCACGTGATAGGGTCCAATGGAAATGTTACTGGCGCCCGCTCAAGCAAATCGATGAATAATGGGATTCAAGTGATCAAGTGATCAAGTATAACACTGGTATATATTTATATACCGTTAATGAATGCAGTCATTTTATATGTGTTGTTTACCTTCTGACTAATTTCACTCAGCATGATAATCTCCATATTCATACACTTGCAGGTAAATTTCATGACTTCGTCTTTTCTGACAGCTGCATAGTATTCCATTGTGTATATATACCACAGTTACTTTAGCCATTCTTCTGTTCTTGGGCACTTAGGTTATTTCCAGATTCTGGCTATAATGAATAGAGCTTCAATGAATATAGAAGTGCAGATAGGGTTTCTACTGTGTGTTTTTGGGTCTCCAGGGTATATTCCTAGGAGTGGTATTGCTGGGTCGAATAGGAGGTCAATATCTTGTTTTCAGAGGAAGGTCCATATTGTTTTCCAAAAGGGCTGGACCAATGGGCACTCGCACCAACAGAGGATGAGAGTTCCTTTCCCCCGCATCTATACCAGCACTGGTTATTCTTGCTGTTTTGGATGTATGCAGTCTCTGTGCTGTTAGATGATACCTCATTGTTGTTTTGATTTGCATCTCCTTGATGATGAATGATGAAGAGCACTTTTTCATATGCCTTTTGGCCATTTGAATTTCTTTGCTGAAGTTTCTGTTCATTTCTTCTCCCCATTTTTTGATGGGGTTGGTTGTTTTCTTCTTGGAAAATTTCTACCAGTGCCTGATATATCATGGATATTAACCCCTTATCAGACAGGTTTCCCAGTCTGTGGGCTGTTTCTATATCTTGGTCACTGTTTCTTTTTGAGGTGCAGAAGCTTTTCAGGTTTATATAATCTCGTTTGTTTATTTTTGCTTCCATTTGCTTTGTCAGTGGTGTTTCGTCTTTGAAGATGCCTTTATTTTCGATGTCATAGAGCGGTTTTCCTATGCTTTCTTCAATGGACCTTATAGATTATGTTTAATGTTGAGATCTTTAATCCATTTTGATCTGACTTTTGTGTATGACGTTATTGGGAAGTCTGTGTTCATTTTTGTTTTACACGTAGCTGTTCAGTTTTCCCAACACCATTTATTGAAGAGGCTTTCTTTGCTCCACTTGATATTTTTTGCTCCTTTATCAAAGATTAAGCAATCATATATTTGAGAGTGTTTCAGGATATTCAGTTCTATTCCATAGATCTACAGCTCTGTCTCTATGCCAATACCATGCTGTTTTAATTACTACTGCTTTGTAGTAAGGTTTGAATTTGGGGAAAGTGATACCTCCCATCTTCTTTTTCCCAAGGATTGCTTTAAGAATGTCATGGGTATCCTTATAGGGATGACATTGAATCTGTATAAGGCTCTAGGGAATATTATCATTTTGATAATCTTAATTCTCCCAATCCATGAGCAGGCAATGTGTCTTGTGTCTCTATTTCCTTAGGTCCTCTTTTATTTCTTGAAGCAATGTTTTGTAGTTTTTTTTGTACAGATCCTTTACGTTCTTTTTTTTTTCTTTTTTTTTCTTTTTGGGTCACACCGGTGATGCCCAGGAGTTACTCTGGCTCTGCACTCAGGAATTACTCCTGGCGGTGCTCAGGGGACCATATGGGATGCCGGGTATCGAACCCAGGTCAACTGTGCACAAGGCAAACTTCCTACCCGCTGGACTATCACTCCGGCCCTCCTTTACGTTTTTTGTCAAACGGATTCCTAGGTATTTATGTTCTGTGGCGCAATTATGAATGGGATCTTTTTTTTAAGTATTTTATTATACCACCGTGAGATATACAATTACAAAGATGTTCATATTTGGGTTTTGGTCATAAAGTGTTCTAGCACCCATCCCTTCACCAGTGCCCATTTTCCACCACCAACGTCCCCGATTCCCTCCACCCTCCCCTAGCCTGCCTCCATGGCAGGTTCTTTATTTATTTCCCTTTCTCTCTGTCTCTTTCTCTTTTCCTTCCCTTCCAGTTGTGGATTACAGTACATACAGTAAAAGGTTGTCATGTGTGTCTTTTTGCCCCTACAACTTTTTTTTAAGATCAGCAAATTGTAGAGGATTTGTAATAAAAGCTTGGATATTCCATTTTGATTATTTAAAATTCACATGTGAACACAGAGAAGAATACTGTTATTGATTAGTAATATCTGCTATGGGTTTAGGAGGAAGACTTAGGAGTCTGAATGCCAAGTGTATGCTACCCCATGGCCTAAAGTAGAATAGGTAGAATAGATTACTTTCACTGAATTACGATAGATTTAAATTTGCCTGAAACAGTCTCAGTCTATACCTGTCATAGATCAGTTAATCTTCACCAATTATGCACATCGTTCCCTTTATTTTCAGGAGTGGCCTAGTTTAGATTTTATATATAGATAAATAAATAATCCAATTGTTGCCGAGATAACATTTAGAATCTTGTTACAATTGGATTCCAATTGTTATCTTGGCAATAAAAAATCCAATATATAAAAATATTATATATACATGCTCTGCAACATGCAGCTTTACATATGCAATTTATGCATATATGTATTCATAGATACAATATATGCATGTGTTTGATGTAATAAATAAACACTTAAATATACTTCCAATCACTAAATAAAATTTTAGCTACAGAATTTAATGTAATTTTCCTAGCCATTTCTGTCTTCTGAGATACTTATGTTGGATTTTGTTGTTAAGGAAATAAAACCAATGTTTTTCAAAAAAAAATAAATAAATAAAAATATTATATATAGCATATATATCAACAAACCAGGAAAAATTCTTGCATAATTATCTTGAGTTCATTTGTTTACCCAAGAAATATTTCTAAATTCTTTACTAAGTCATGATCAATCATTATTCACCACAGTCTTCCTTTCCTTGGGCCAGAGTTTTTTTTTAATATATTTTATTATACCACCATGAGATAAACAATTACAAAACTGTTCATGCTTTCTTAATATCCTGCTTGGAACATACCACCACCATACAATTTTGGATTCTTTAGACCTGTGTAGTATCACACTCTCTCCAAACCTTGGGTGGCATCCAAGAAATTTACAATATACTTTGAAATACAGCTATGAGATCACATTCCTCAACCACTTCTACAAAACTGATCATTCTTCCTTGTTTCTTCTCTTCACTAACTCCTGGATTAAAACATTAACCGCTAAGGAGGTTAATGTCATAAACCTTAAATTTATACAATGCTATATATCAACTGTTTTATTTATTTTAATTTTTTGTTTCCAGGATGGGGGGATGCAGCATGCCTTATGGGTTCTCAGGGCTACTCCTGGCTATTTGTTCACTTCTGGCTATGTTCAGGGGATCCTATGTGTGCTGGGAGCGAACTAGGGCCAGCTGCATGCAATACAAGCATCTTACCTCCTTTTATTTTTTTTGGCTTTTTTGGATCATACCCGGCGATGTTCAGGGGCTACTTCTGGTTCTGAACTCAGGAATTACTCCTGGTAGTGCTTAGGGCACCATATGGGATGCCAGGGATCGAACCCTAATTGACCACTTGCAAGGCAAACCCCCTCTCCGCTGTACTATCGTTCTGGCCCCAAGCATCTTACCTCCTGTACTATCTCTCTAAACACTATTGAATATGAATTTTAAAATACAAAATTAAATTTATTCTCTTTTCTAAATTAAACTTCTTTGTATTTTCCTGCTGTACCAGAAACTATGTAAAATAAATGTTGATCTTCAAAAGCCCAGAGCAGCAAAAGATTGAGGAACCCATGTTTGTCAGATCTTTTCATACAGATCTCTGGGACTTCAAAGTCTTTGATTCTATCTGGATTTCCTGGCTAGTTTCCCAAGGGTGGAGCCTTAGTCTTCTAACACAAACACCCACCATAGCTGAAGTTTCTAGCTGTATTTGCTCTAATAGAGACACCCATCAAATTGCTTTTATTTTTTTTGGGTCACACCCGGCAATGCTCAGGGGTTACTCCTGGCTCTGCACTCAGGAATTACTCCTAGCAGTGCTCGGGGGGACCATATGGGACACCGGGAATCGAACCGGGCGGGCACAGGCCGGCCGTGTGCAAGGCAAATGCCCTACCCGCTGGGCTATCGCTCCGGCCCCGTCCATCAAATTGCTTACTGTAACTGGGCTCTGGAAGAAGCCAGTTTCTCAATCTCAGTAATACGAATATTTGGATTAGATAAATTTTCATTGGGTGAGACTAATGCATATCATACTTTTAGCATTGTCACTAGATGCTAGTACCCGTTGTGACCTGGGATGTCTGCAGACATTGCCCAGTATCCCCTGGAAGGGAGGCAAACTTGCATCCTGTTGCATACTGGAATAGGTGCTCTAGATACCAAGACAAATCACTTTCTCTGTCCTTGGATGAGCTGAATGAGCAGACGCAGCAGTAAACCAGGACGATGCAAAAGTCTAAGTGTGGCAAAGATTTGACTGAATATCACCAAAGTTCAAGGAGGAGGGATGAGCTGCTTGCTAGACAGTCAAAAGAGGTTTTACAGTACATGTGTGCAGGGAACTTCCAAGAGAACTCAGTACTCCCCAGGGCAGGGAAGGAGGGAAGGACATTTCAAGCAAAGGGATGCCAGATGCAAAAGTGCTAAGATGTGAAGGTGAAAAGTGTGTTTGCAATAGAGTGAGCTTATGTTCATAGCAGCATTATTCACAATAGCCAGAATCTGGAAACAACCAGAGTGCCCAAGAATCAATGACTGGATAAAGAAACTTTGGTACATCTACACAA
Organism: Cryptotis parvus; assembly: GCA_021461705.1. Lineage (NCBI taxonomy): Eukaryota > Metazoa > Chordata > Mammalia > Eulipotyphla > Soricidae > Cryptotis > Cryptotis parvus. The sequence continues at coordinate 91,365 of JAJIBD010004447.1, read as the reverse complement.
TGGAATACTATGCAGCTGTTAGGAAAAATGAAGTTATGAAATTGGCCTATAAATGGATGGACATGGAGAGGATCATGTTGAGTGAAATTAGCCAGGAGAGACAGATATAGAATGACTGCATTTATTTGCATGACATAAATGTATATACATATATATACATACATATGTATATATATATGTATATACATGTATATGTATATGTATATGTATATGTATATGTATATGTATATATATGTATATATGTATATGTATATATATATGTAGCAACCTTTCCCCTTTCATCAATAAAAGCTCAAGATTAGAGGTGACTACAAGAGTATCCCACCTGCACGGCAGAGCCTGGCAAGCTACCTGTGTCGTATTTGATATGCCAAATACCAGTAACAATTATAGACCTCATTTCCATGACCTGATGGAATGATTTGCGGCTCTTTATGTTCCTGGAGCAAGCAGATGCCCTTGGACTACACTAGCATGGGACAGGACATATGGAGATGTTACTGGAGCCCGCTCGAGCAAATTGATGATCAACGGGAAGACAAGTGATATATATATATAAATATATATATATATGTATATATGTATATATGTATATATATACATATATATGTATACATATTATGATACCAATATCCAAGGTCAGGTGAAAGGTGGATCAGGAGGTCTTGTCAAAGGTGGAAATTACCACAAACATGTGGGAGCAGGGTTAGGTAAGACAGAGAATGGAACAGTGTGCCAATAATTGTTGAAAGTGCTATTACCACATAGAACTAAGCATTAAATGCAGGCAAAAAGATACACATGATGACCTCTAAGTATATATATTACAATCCACAATGTGTAGGAGAAGGAAGAGAGAAAAAGAGAGAAAGAGTAAGAGAGAAAAGAGATAAAGAGGCCTGCCATGGGGGGCAGGCTACGGGAGGGGGGAGGGAATAGGCGACATTGGTGGTGGGAAATGGGCACTGGTAGAGGGATGGGTGCTGGAACACTGTATGGCGAAACCCAAACATGAGCAGTTTTGTAATTGTTTATCTCATGGCGGTATAATAAAATATATTAAAAAATAGAGTGAGATTTAGAGGACTGGAGAGACGGACACACTCAGGGGCTGTCAAGAAGGAGCTAGAATTAAGCCTAATTTGGAAATGTGCCAGGCTTCATTAGCTGGGCAGCAGAGACTCACAGAAGCCCAGTCTGTGGTCAGAAAGGGTACTAGATAGATCCCTCTGGGGATTATTACCTCCCTCCCTGCAGGTGTTTAGAGCAAGAGAATGCAGGACAGCACATCATTAGCATCAGGCTCTCTTTTGGATGGGACCTAATAGATTATCAGTCACTATCGATTACTCATTTTCTTTCCTAAAGTCTATTTCCTCCCTATCAAAACAATGATGAAAAAATCCTACAGACCCAGCTGGGTTGCTTGGGGGCTCAAGCAAATGAACTCATGTGCTGTGCTCAGAGCATTGTAGAGATCATTGAAGTTCATGAGATCACTGTAAGTTTTAGATATCAAAGAGGTCCTTAAGAATGAAGATAGGTGAACCAGAGCAATAGTATAGAGTGGGGGGCATTTGCCATACACACAACCAACTTGGGTTCCATTACCGGCATCCTATATGGACCCCAGAGCACTGCCAAGAGTAATTTCTGAGTGCAAAGCTAGGAATAACCCCTGAACATCACGGGATGTGACCCAAAAAGAAAAAAAGGCATCAGATTGCATCTGACCAATGAGACTGCATGTGTCTTTATGCAAATGATGGGATGTGGGAAAACAATCGAACTGGGTAAGCAAATAAGGGTTTATAAGTGGGCCAATCAGAGGAGCCAGGAGTGATAGTAGAGCAGGTTCCATCCCCAGCATCCCATAGGGTCCCCAGCGTACCACCAGGAGTGATTTCTGAATAGAGCCAGGAGGAACCCCTGAGCATCGTGGGGTGTAACCCAAAAATGAAAAAAAAAGATTGGAAGACAGATGCTCAGAGGAGGTAAGGCACCACAATGAAGAGGCGAGCTAGCACAGACACCGGGTAATGGAGAGGAGGAGACTGCTCAGTTTTCATCTGATTGAGCAGACTCAAGGGTTTACATGACTCAGACTCCCAGCAGTCAGAGACACAGTTCTTCAAACAGATGCATCCTTCGTGGGTTTTTGGCCATGTCCAGGTAACAGTCCCATGCAGGCCAGCTACCTACACGCTTCGTGACAGCAGGAATCTGCCATCCAAGGGCACTTGGTTCAGGAAGAGCTAATCAAGTGAGGATCCACTTTGGAGAGTTCCTCTCCCATTCTGCCTCCGCTGTGATTTTCTGTGCTTTTTTGCAGCTTGCCTTCTGTTGGGAGATAGAGGGGCAACAAATGGCCTGTTTCAGGACCAAAGAACAATTTAATAGAGTGGAGATTCATTAAGACAGTGTTGATGGTGACAGTTGTCTGGGGAACAGAGAAACAGCCCAGAGGATTTCCATTCCTCTCCTAGTCTTCTGACCTCAATTTACAAGGCAGAATTAAGTTCTGGAAACCTCAGAACAGTGCAAGATAATGGAACTACAAGCTTTTAATCACTGTTAGAATCACAAGGAGTTGGTAGACATCAAATTTTATCATTTAGGTCTTTCTTTTAAAGGGAGCTTTTTATAGGAACACATAGCCTGATGTCATTATTTCCCATTTGTTTTCAAATTTGATTCATTCAAAGTAGAGTCATAAGACCAAGTATGTGCCCAGGAGAGTACCAGGCCATGTGGACAGGGATGAACAAGGCTGATCACACCCCTGGTCTTACAGAGCTTACCTTTAGGGAGATTTAGGCAACCAAGAAAGAACCACTAAGAAAAGCTGACACTTTCTATAAAGGAAACAAGCCAACATCTCTTAATGTAGCCCAAGGAAATAGATCCCAATTTTAAATACACATGCAGCCTCTCCTTCCCCAAGATCTTAACCTGATGAAGCAGACAGACATAACCTACCTCTGGCATACATACATACATACATACATACATACATACATACATATGTACATACATCCATACATATATACATACATGCATACAAATGTATGTATATTCTTGTGTATATATATTTATATTACTTGATCACTTGACATCCTGTTATTCATCAATTTGCTCGAGCGGATGCCAGTAACATTTCCATTTGACCCTATCACGTGCAGTGTAGCCCAATGGCATCTGGTTGCTTCAGGAATACCAAGAGCCTCAAACAGTTCGTTTGGGGTCTTGACGAAGAAGTCTGACCATCTTTTTGGAGGGCAGCCACATGATCTTTTGACATCCCCAGGGATCCAGTCGGTAATGGCTCTAGTCCACTGGTCGTCTCCAAATCGCATTACATGTCCAGCCCATCTGATTTTTGATGCCTTGGCAAACGAGACAGTGTCCCTGACTCTGGAGCAGTGATGGAGGTTGAGCTCCAGATTCCTTCTTTCACTTGAGTGAGAAGTGATATTCCAAGCATAGCTCTTTCGATTCCTCTTTGGGAGACCCAAATAGCATTCTCATTCTGCTTTTGTAGGACCCAGGTCTCTGAGGCGTATGTTAATGCAGGGAGAACAGTAGAGTTGAAGAGATGTGCCCGGAGTCGGAGGTTCTTTGTTCTTTTAGCTATTTCTTCAAAGCTTTTGAAGACATTCCATGCCGCTCTCTTCCTCCTGCGCAGCTCAGGTTTTAGGTCGTTCATCATGTTGACTTCTCGACCTAGGTACACATAACTGCTACATTCAGAGATGTTTGTTCCATTGAGAGTGAATGAGGCCTCTGGAACTAGTTCATTTTTCATGAACATAGTTTTGTTGAGTTTCAGCTGTAGACCTATCTTTCCATATTTTCGGTCAAAGTCAGCCAGCATTTGTGCCGCTTGGCTAATGTTTGGTGTTATTAAAACGATGTCATCAGCGAAGTGGAGGTGGTGTGGTCGCTGACATCTATCTTCACTCCCATTCCTTCCCATTCTAATTGTCGAATGATGTTCTCGAGGGTGGTGCTGAAGAGTTTTGGTGAAATGGTATCACCCTGCCGAACCCCTATTTTGACATCGATGATCACTTCTTTGTAGAATGGTGAGATCCTGGTGGTGAATCCGAAATACAGCTCACGAAGGATCTTGATGTATTGGGTTGGAACACCCTGTTTAGCTAGGGCTTCGATGACCACTTCAGTCTCCACAGAACCATAGGCTTTCTTTAAATCAATGAACGTGAGACAGAGTGGCATCTTGAACTCCCTACAAACCTCAATGAGCTTGGTTACCGTGTGGATATGGTCGATTGTGCTGAATCCTTTCCAGAAGCCAGCTTGCTCGCATGGTTGTCCTTCATCTAGTGTTCTGCCAATCCTATTCAGGATGACTCATGTAAACAGCTTGTAGATGACAGACAACAGGCAGATGGGGCAATAGTTGCCAATGTCATGGATGTCTCCCTTCTTGAACAGTAGAACTGTCCTGTTGGTTTTCCATTGGGAGGGCACCTTGCATTAGACAGGTAGCAAGTGAAGAGCCAAGCCAGTGTATTGATGAGTACTGAAAGCAGATTCTTCAGGTGTTCGGGTCTGACTTTGTCTGGTCTTGATGCTATTCCCTTCTTTACCGATGAAATGGCATGTCGGATTTCAGAAGGGAGAATGTTGGGAACGACATATCCATCCTGAGGAATTTGGTATGTGGGCAGGTGCATGTGGCTATCAAAGATATCACTTGATCACTTTCGAATCCCGTTATTCATCGATTTGCTCGAGCGGGCGCCAGTAACATTTCCATTGGACCCTATCACGTGCCAATGTAGCCCAATGGCATCTGGTTGATTCAGTAATATGAGGAGCCTCAAACCGTTCCTTCAGGGTCTTGACAAGGAGATCATATATATATATATATATATATATATATATATATGTACATATATATATATCTTTGAGATATATATACATATATACCGTTTATATAATATAAAACCATTCCTTCAGGGTCTTGACAAGGAAATCATATATATATATATATATATATATATATCAAAGATATATATACATATATATATATTTGAAACTGACTAAATTGTGGAAAAATAGATCTACAGCTTAATCTCAACAAAACTATGTTCATGAAAAATGAACTAGTTCCTGAGGCCCCATTCACTCTCAATGGAACAAACATCTCTGAATGCAGCAGTTATGTGTACCTAGGTCGAGAAGTCAACATGATAAACGACCTAAAACCCGAGCTGCGCAGGAGGAAGAGGGCGGCATGGATTGCCTTCAAAAACATTGAAGAAATAGCCAAAAGAACAAAGAATCTCTGGCTCCGGGCACATCTCTTTGACTCCACCGTTCTCCCTGCATTAACATACCCCTCAGAGACCTGGGCCCTATGAAAGCAGGATGAGAATGCTATTCGGGTCTCCCAAAAGAGGGAATTGAAAGAGCTATGCTTGGAATATCACGCCTCACTCAAGTGAGAGAAGGAATCCGGAGTTCCAACCTCCATCGCTGTTCCAGATTCAGGGATGCTGTGTCATTTGCCAAGACATCGAAAATCAGATGGGCTGGACATGTAATGCGATTTGGAGACGACCGCTGGACTAGAGCTGTTACCGACTGGATCCCACGGGATATCAAAAGATCAAGTGGCCGCCCACCTACAAGATGGTCAGACTTCTTCATCAAGACCCTGAACAAGCAACCAGATGCCATTGGGCTACACTGGCACGTGATAGGGTCAAATGGAAATATTACTGGCACCCGCTTGAGCAAATCGATGAATAATGGGATGTCAAGTGATCAAGTGAAGTGATATATATATATATATATATATATATATATATATATATATATATTTGAAACTGACTAAAATGGATCGAAAGTCATGAGTTTAGTGACCCAGAATTATTATCTCTTTCTTGTATACCTAGGGAGGGGAGTTAGGGCATTTACGAGAAGGAAAAATAGATGCCTTCTTTGATTGAGTGGTTTCACAGCTGGATGGAGTTTGGTTTCTGAGGAGAGATGGGAAGAATGTTAGCCACAGTAGTAGAAGTTAGCGGGTGGACTGTGAAGTCAGATGTCCTGGTCCATATCTGTGTTCTGCCAGTTCTCAGCCATCACATGGTTGGCTTGATCTTTTACTTTTTGTGTCTCTATAAAATGAGATCGCTACCATTTGGTCCTTTGTCTTCTTGCAGAATTTGGTCAAAAGACAGTGTGCAGAAGTTAAATGCCAGAGAGGTTTATGGAAAACTAAGCCGAGGGTTGGGCTGATGGGGAGGAGTCGGGCTCTAGTGGGTTCCAACAATTCATCACCTCTAATTTCCTCTCCATTTTCTTTCCTCTCCTCACATCTTTGTAAGAGGGATGGTTCTCAGAGAAAATAAGTCTGGCTGTGTGCAGGGCAGCCATTTTGGTTTTATGCCCCACAACGCAGCACAAAAAGCTTAACAAAGGGCTTCTGTGTACGTGTCAGACTGCAGTTTTGTGTTGTTGGGGACCCCACTGGATATGCTCAGGCCTTACTCCTAGCTCTGTGCTCAGGATCACTCCTTGCTGTGCGCTCAGGGGACAGCTTGGGGTGTCAGGGATCAAACTCTGGTAGGCTGTAGACAAGGCAAGACCCTTGTCTCTCTCACCCTGCCGTAGGCTATTAAGGCATTCAAAGCTCCTCTGCCTGGGCCGAGATAGTAAAGGCGGTTTCTTGGCACCTGGCATAGTTCACCAAGCCCCTCCAAGACTCACTCCTGAGCACAGAGCCAGGAGCACCCCTCAGCACTGCCAGGTGTGGCTGTACCCCCCCTCCCCATGAGCTACCACCTAGCAATCCTCTTGTTTAATTAATTTAACACTGTGGATAGAAGCAGCTTAACAACAACACCTTTTTAATCCTTGCAGACACCAACTGATAAGATAAAAGTGCATTAACCTTCTTGAGGGTTATTAGTATTTTTTAAAAAGTTTATTGAATTTCAATTTCCCCTTTTAATTGCTATTTAAAATAATCTCTGCTTTCATTGCTAATTCATTAGACACTGTCAGTGCCCCCTTGATCTCCAATCATGAGATCTCAGCACACAATGTGTCCTCAGAAAAAGAGGCACTGAAATTTGTGTGTGGGGGTGAAGTGGGGAGGGGGGGGGGGTTGGGGGGGAGTTACTGTACAGACAGTAACTTACTGGACAGAATGTCACTGGTGAGGTTTTGGAGTTGAACTACCATCTCTTCTGTTGGGAAACATTGAGGTGCCTTTTCTGTCTTTTCTTCTTTTTTGGATCACACCCAGCAATACTCAGGAGTTACTCCTGGCTCTGCACTCAGGAATTACTCCTGGAGGTGCTCGGGGACCATATGGGATGCCGGGGATCGACCCTGGGTTGACAGCGTGCAAGGGAAACGCCACCCCTCCCCCACTATACTATTGCTCCGGCTCTGATGCCTCTTTTTTTTTTTTTTTTGGTTATAGGGATTCTTCTTTACTCTGACTGCTGGCAGTTTAGGGGGTGTATAGGAATGTATCACATAGGGGAAGAAGAGTATCTGGGTTCCAGCAGAACCCCTGGAGTGGCAGATGTTCTTGCTCCTAGACAAGCAGTGACAGGAGAGGAGGATGCAGCGGGGATCCTGTGGAGAAGGGGAGGAAGGAATGTAAGGCTACGGGATCCAGTTCATCTGCAGCTGCCTGCCTGTGCCACCAACCTCGCCCCGCCTGGCCCGCAACGGGCTGACCCGCCCCAGAATGAGACGCTCCTGCCTGGGGTAGCATATCTCGAGGTGTTTTTTCCTTGAGGAATATTTTTCCAAGCACAGTTCAGGGACCCCCTGCCTGGGAGGTCTGTGAGGACTAATCCCGGTGCTGGGGAACTTGTGCTATTTGATCCTTCATTCCCGGGAGGGGGATTTTTATTTTGTTTCCAGCTTCACTGCGGCAAATGGTCTTACAATAACTCTACAGATTAGAGCAGACACTTTCTTGGGTTTGGACATTTTGATCCAGCTCCTCATAGCATCCAGCTTAGGAACCTTCCTGGTTCTTTGTATGTCTGTTTGGTAACTCCGTCCTCAGGGCCAGTCTCTCCTTTCTCCCACACCAGGTCACCAGTGATCCCCTGACTCTGTAGATGAGTTGATAAGTTCCTGGTATTGTAAATGGCTTTTCAGAACACACACTATTTTTGGGTCTGGTTATTTTTCACTCAGCCTGATTGTTTTGAAATCCACCCATGTTGTGTGGAACAGTGGTGTTTTCCAAAGTATCTACACCTCACGGTTTGTTTATAAAGTCATCCAACGAGGTTTATTCCAGATGATTCTATTATTTGGAATTACCACTGAAAAACATCTACTTTGATCCTTGTCTGCAGAGTCTCTGTATGGACACAAACATCAATTTCCCCTTGATCACATCATACATTAGGTAAAAGTTTAATTTTTCTTTATAAGGAAACTTCCAGATTCTGTCCCAAGGTTGATTGTTACTTTTTACATCTTCACAATGGTGCCTGCAAGTTCTAATTCTTCCCAACATCACAAAAACTTGGTCCATATTTTTTTATTTTTAATTGACATTTTTATGTATAACATAATACATTTTTATGTATAACATAATCGACATGTATAACATTGTAGCATTCCATATTTGAAAGTTGCTAGGAGAATAAATCTTGAGAGTCCTCAACACAGAAATGTCTGTGTCTCTCTATTTGGCATTAATGAGACTTCCTGGGCCTGCTTTTATGACGTAAGCCATTCCCATGTGAATGTATGCACGACTTTTTATACATTTCTCAGTGATTGACAACAATGAGCAAATTTTTGTGTCCTTATTTACTTCCTGTATATTTCTTCAGTGAGTTATTTAGTTTCTTTTTTTTAATAAGTATCACAGGTAATATTCAAATATTTATATTGAGTTATTTGTATTATTTTATTTTATTTTATTTTTTGGTTTTAGGACTACACCTGCACTGTTCAGGCTTACTCCTGACTATGTGCTCAGGGGGGCAATCCTGGTTGTGTTTGGGGGACATAGTACGATGCTGGGCGTCAAATTCGGGTTGACAGCTAGCAAGACAAGGACCTTACCTCCTGCACCATCTCTCGCTCCTGTTTCTTTTCCAGTTTTCGTGGCATGAGCAGTAGGGGATGGGGGTGGAAATGACGGGGCGGGGATGTGGCAAGCAGTGATCAGGGGTCCCAGGGCCGCACTGGAGAGTCCATGCAAGGGTCCAAGTATGTGATGCTGCTGGGTGTCAACCTGGGTCACCTGGGAATGGTTGGGTCCCCCAAGGCCACACCCATAGGTGCTCGGGGACCAAGTGGCGTTGGGATAGAAGTCAGATCAGGCTATGCCAGCCATGTACCCCAGTTGCTCTATTACCACTGGGCCCTGTTTATTCCCATTATTGGAATTAGTCTCTACACTCTAGCTAGATGTTCTTCTAGCTATGTGTCAAAATATTTTCCCGCTGTGGCTACTTTTCCATTTGTATTGTCTTACTTCAGCATCTTTGTCAAAGAACATTGACCTTGGGGAAAGGTGTGAAAGATCATCCAGACAGTATAAAATTTCAACCCTAAGATGAAAATGTTTTGTGAATCTTGTATATAGCAAAGTGATCATTGTTAATAATACTATATTCCACATGTGAAAGTTGCTGAAATAATATATGTGTGTTATTGTTTGTTTGCTGGGTGGGGGACACCTGGCCATGCTCAGGGGTTAATCCTGACTCAGGGACCCTGTGAGATTGAACAGTAATTTGAACCTTGGAGTTGAACCTGGGCTGTCTGCATGCAAGGCAAGTGCCTTGCCCTTCCTGCTCTCTCTCTCTCTCTCTCTCTCTCTCTCTCTCTCTCTCTCTCTCCTGCTTCCTGCTCCAGCCCTAAGAAATATTTTAAAGTTCTTACCACAAGAAAATGGAAATGAGGTGAAGTGGTAGCGGTGTTAAGTAAGACTCTGGCAATAATCATTTTGCAATGTGTGTGTGTGTCCTTGTGTGTGTATCCTTGTGTATGTATCCTTGTGTGTGTCCTTGTGTGTGTGTCATTGTGTATGTGTCCTTGTGTGTGTGTCCTTGTGTGTGTGTATCCTTGTGTGTGTGTCCTTGTGTATGTGTCCTTGTGTGTGTGTCCTTGTGTGTGTGTCCTTGTGCGCCTTTCAACTGGAAAAAAGTCAGGTGACTCTGTCTGTTGATGGCTGAGCTCTCCAATCTCTGTATCAGTCTCTCTGTATCGGTCTCTTTGCCAATATCACATGGAGTAGCTTTATGCTACTATATAAAATTATATACTACATCATGTTATGAGTCTTAATTTCATAGTGTGACTTCTCCAGCCTTGCTCCTTTTTTATTCCCAAGTGATTTTTTTTAGTAATTGAGATCCTTCACGTTTGCACATGCATTCTAGAAATGAGGGCTGAATTTTACACAAAGCCTGCTGGAATTTTGTTTTTTTTTCTTTTTTGGGGGGGCTCACACGCAGAAATGCTCAGTGGTTACTCCTGGCTCTTCGCTCAGGAATTACTTCTGGCATGCTTGGGGGTGGGGCATATGGGATGGGGATGTCGGGGATGGAGCCTGGGTAGGCCACATGCAAGGCAACTGCCCTACCCGCTGTGCTATAGCTCCGCCCCCCTTCCCTGCTGGAATTTTGGAAACAATTTATTTTGCCTCTCTGGAGCAATTTGGGAAATTGGCACTTTGCCAATATTGTCTTTCAACTCATAAATACCACATATACTTATTTGTTTAAATCTTCTTTTATTTCTCTCAGTCATGGTTTGTGAGTTTTACTGTATGGGTCTTTTACAAGTTTGGCCACATTTCTCCCTAATTCTCTCATTGGGGGATTGTTATTGTAAAGAGTATTGTTTTAGAAATCTTAATTGCCAATTTCTCATTACCAGTATAAAGAAACAAAATTGATTTTCAATACATAATGATCTAAACATTCAGAAACCTTGTTAAAGTCACCTTTTAGTTCTAAGATAATAGATTCTTTGATAGATTCTTATAAAATTTTCCAGATAAATTCTCATGTCTATGAATAAAGACTTTCATGTTTTTCTCTCCAATATGGTTGTTTTCATTAGTCTTCTTGCCTCCAGGCTCTGCAAGAATCTCTAGAACAATGTCAAACAGGAGCGAGTACAGACGCACTTACCTGATTTCTTATCTTAGGGAGACATGAGGAATTGTTCTCGGGAAACAGATTTTCCACGAATCCCTTTCATCGTACAGAAACTTTATTCTTTCCAACTTGGCAGAGTTTTTAGAGCAATTTTATAAAAATGGGCATTTTTATAAAATGTTTTTGTTATTGAAATGATAGCACTTGTTTTTTGCTTTAGGCTACACCCAGCTGTGCTCAGGGCTTACTCCTGGCTCTGCACTCAGGGATCACCCTCTAGCTGGGCTTGGGGACCCATCCATGGTGCTGAAGATTGAACTTGGGTCTTCTGCCTTCAAGGCCAGCACCCAACCCCTCTGTTCTAGAGCTCCAGCCCACTTTTTTTCTTGTAGTTTCCTCTAATAATGAAGTTAATGGATCAATTTTTGAATATTAAACTGAACTTGTATTCTTGAGATTAAATTCCACATTGGTATGATTGTTAAATTTTGCTTGAAAATTTTTATCCATTGGTGTGCACAAGGAATATTGATTTGTAGTTTTTTTTCCGTCTTTTTCTTTTCTGGTTTTAGAATCAGGGTACCCCATGACTCTTGGGACAAATTGGGAATTGTCCTTCAGTTATTTTAGAAAGCTTTTGTAGAATTGGCATTATATTTTTCCATAGTTTTTTTTTTTGTAGAATTCACCAGTGAATATAGCTGTGCAAAGAGTTTTCTTTGTGGTGAGACTTCATCACCACCACCACCACCATCATCATCATCATCATCATCATCATCATCATCATCATCATCATCATCATCATTCCTCTTCCACCTTCTTCTCCCCTCCTCCTCCTTCTCCTCTCCCTCTTCTTTCTGCTAATACTCCTCTTCTTTATTCGTGAAGCAAAACAGTTTTATTGAAAGACATTTAGAGAGACATAAGGGAGAACAATAAGAGTAGAGAGAAATAGAGATAAAAGAGAAAGAAAGAAAGAGAGATGTGTTCCAGAGAGAACACTGGCTTCTCTGGAGTAGAAAAAGCCATAAATTCACTTTGTTTAGTAGACTTAGTTCCAAAAAATTCAACTTTTTTTGGGAAGTTTTTGGTTTTCAAGGAATGTATCCATTTCGTCTAAATTGGGTTAATAGGTTAAAGGTGTTACTGCTTTCTGAACACTTGAATGTTTGTGGGATTAGTGATGATCTCCCCTTCTAAATTCCTGATATTGCTCATTTACAACTTCTCTTTTTTATTCCTGATCAATTTGACTAGAGTTGTATAAGATTTATTGATCTCAAAGAGCCAGCTTTTAGTTTTGATCTAGTTTTCCCTTTCATCCTTACTCACTCTGTTTCTTCTGCTTTCGGGGTGGAGGAGTATAGTTGCATCTTTTCTATTTTATGTTTGTGACAGCTGAGTTCACTGATTTGTGGTATTTCTTTTCTTCTTATGCAGATATTTAGTGCTGTAAAAATTCTCTCCAAGAACTCCAAGCATCTCACAAATTCAGTTATTTTGGATTTACATTTAGTCAGTTTAATCTAATTGCTTGACCAATTTGTTAATCAGAAATCTGCTATTTCATTTCCAAATGTGTAGGGGTTTCCAGATGATTTATAATGATTGTTTTCAAATTTAGTTCCACTATATTCAGGAACATACCTTGCATCAAAATCATTGAGACTTTTTTTTTTTTTTTATGGTCAGGAATGTGGTCTCCATGGCTCTGTGTCCCTGAAAATAATTTGCCTCTACTGACTACTATCTCTAGCTAGTTTCAAAAATAGCAATTTAGCCACATTGGTTATTTTGGTTCATCTATTCTATAACCTTGCAAATTTCCTGTCTAGCTGTTCTATGACTAATTATTGATTGAGAGTTTTTAAAATCTTACATTTGAGAACTTTGTTTTTCCTTCAAGTTTTATTCATGTTTTATCATAATTGGAAATTCTTTTATTTTATCAGCAGATCACCTTTAGGATTTTCATAACTTTGGTTGAATTAATCTCTATAATTATGACATTATCTTCTTTTGCCCTGGAAATATCCTTTGTTTAGTTATTACTGTTTTTGCTTGTGTGTGTTAGTCATATGTATGCTTTATATTCCTTTACCTTTGCCCTGTTTGAATTTTTATATTCACTAGTCAGGATTTGAAAAAAAAATTTTTTTTCAATCCGGCCCAGGTATGGTGAACCAGAGACTTACAGACATGGGGCAGAGCTGCTACTTGGCTCTCCCTGTGCCCAGCCGCTCACGAGGCGCCCGGGAGGGATGGCGGGTTCTAACCATGGCCCGCCACACCAGCAGAGCCGCACAACAAACCAGATGACCCCCCACTCCATCGTGCCTCCATTTTCCACATCCGGACTTCCCTCTCTTCAGAACTCCACCCAGCGACAGCCTATCACAGCCCCGTCTCATTGAGTTCCACCCTGCAGCAGTTTTTTTTTTTAATCCGGCCCAGGTATGCTGAACCAGAGACTTACAGACATTGTGCAGAGCTGCTACTTGCTCTCCCTGTGCCCAGCTGCTCACGAGGTGCCCGGGAGGGATGTGGGTTCTAGCCCTGGCCCGTCACCCCAGCAGAACCGCACAACAAGCCAGAAACCTCCCCCCGCACCCCATCGGGCCGCCATTTTCCACATCTGGACTTCCCTCTTGTCAGAACTCCACCCAGCTACAGCCTATTACAGCCTGTCTTGTGCGGCCGCTTGTGGCCACGTGGTTCATCTATAAATGCTATATTTAGAGGTGACTACAAAGGTATACCACCTGCATGGCAAGCCTGGCAAGCAGCCCTGTTTTATTTGATATGCCAAATACCAGTAAGAATTTTATTATTTCATTCCCATGACCTAATATAATGGTTTGAGGCTCTTTATGTTCCTGGAGCGAATAGATGCCTTTGGGCTCTACTAGCATGAGACAGGACATATGGAGATATTACTGGTGCCCACTCTAGCAAATAGATGATCAATGGGAGGATAGTGATAGTGATAGTCAGGATTTAGTGGAGATTTGCTTGTTTGTTGGTATCGATATTCTCAATATCCTCAGTACACTCAGGACAAAGAGATCACCAGTCTGTCTTTTAGTTAGAGTGCTTAACCCATTTATGTTTTAAAAATGGCTCTTTACAGGGGCTGAAGTGATAGTAGAGGGGTTCAGGCACTTGCCTTGTCTGCAGCTGACCCAGTTCAATTCCCAGCAATGCCTCTGGTCCCCAAGTGCCATCAGGAGTGATCCCTGAACACAGAGCCAGGAGTCACCTAGAATTGCACTAGATGTCTGCCCATATGCAAATATCAAGGTTAATTCTCTTGAGATTGGCAGAAGATTAAAGTACGGTGATGAAGAATAGCCAGATAGACTTAATGACCAGAAGCCATAAACTAACTCCACTGGCTTCTACAATTGTCTTTCAACCCTGGGTTGTTGATAGAGTCTCCAAGGCCTTGGACCTACTTAGGTTTTCTCTAGTGGAACAAAAGAGGCTTGGCACTGGGTATACATATTTAATGGACGTTACTGTGGGTTGCTCCCAAGAACTGAGGCGGGGAGTTTGGATTGTCCCTGATGTTTCCAGGAAGATTCTTGTGAAGAATGCTGAAGTGAACACTGAACATTTACAATGAGGTGACGTCAGATGCTCTAACCTCATATGCACCAGGGCACGAGGCCAGGGGATGACACATTCATTAGCTTGACTGGAATCCTCACTGCACTCAGCCTGTGTGTATCAGAGCACCAGGCTCCATGCCTTGAGCAGACTCGATTCTTCTTTCAAAAGCAGGAGGGGCAGCCTCCACTAACATCTTCTAGGCCGTGTTTCTCTGACTCAGCTCGTTTTGTCCAGGGCTAAGCCTGTGCCACTGGGAGCCTGACAACATGAGCTTCCCATGATGCTGCGGACATGAGGGCCAAAAGGTCCAGGAGTGGACAGGATCACGGCTTCCTTAGGGGACCACCTCTGCCTTTCTGTGCCATCCTGAAGAGATGTTTTGGGTCAGAGGGAATGCATGGAGTTTGGCAGCCCCCTCCCCACCTATGGAAATTAAATTCCTAATTTATCTTCTAGTTTGTACTCTTATCCATATGCTGGAACTGTGGATCACTCAGAATGATTAAGGCATTTTCTGAACCATGACAGAAGTAAGTGTGTGTGTGTGTGTTTGTTTTTGCAGGAGGGGGCAGGCTTTGGAATTGTGCTTTTAGTGGTGACAGCATTTGGAAAGTCTCAGCAACACTTCCTCAGAGATACCAGGGAAAGCTGCATTGTATAGACAAGTGTTAATAATCTCAGCTCCTGTAAATTAGGAGGGGAAAGGTGATACCAGTTAGAGGGCAACATTTTACAGTTGCTGAAGAAGCATCACGTGCACCCATCCCCATAGCAATGTGGAGACTCAGTCCACTGCTGTAAATGATCATTGATCACTTCTTTCTTCTTTTTCTTTCTTTCTTTCTTTCTTTCTTTCTTTCTTTCTTTCTTTCTTTCTTTCTTTCTTTCTTTCTTTCTTTCTTTCTTTCTTTCTTTCTTTCTTTCTTTCTTTCTTTCTTTCTTTCTTTCTTTCTTTCTTTCTTTCTTTCTTTCTTTCTTTCTTTCTTTCTTTCTTTCTCTCTCTCTCTCTTTCCTTCCTTCCCTTCCTTCCTCCCTCCCTCCCCTCCCTCCCTCCCTCCCTTCCTCCCTCCCTCCCTCCCTCCCTCTCCTTCCTTCCCTTCCTTCCTTCCTTCCTTCCTTCCTTCCTTCCTTCCTTCCTTCCTTCTTTCCTTCCTTCCTTCCTTCCTTTCTTTCTTTTCTCTCTCTCTCTCTTTCCTTGTTTTTCTGATCATACCCAGCCATGCTCATGGGTTACTCCTGGCTCTGCACTCAGGAATTACTCCTGGTGGTGCTCACATGACCATATGGCATGCCAGGGATTGAACCCAGATCGGCTGTGCTATTGTTCCGGCCCCCAGATCATTGATCAGTTAATTTCATTATTTGGGCAAGACATTGGTGACACACCCAGGGATTCTCTGTATGCTCCGTGTGGCCTCAGTCTCAGGCCAGAGGCCTTTTATAGGGGACAGAATTCTGTGGGCAGCCTGCCTTAGTCCCAGTTTCCCAGAGTAAGAGACACTGTTCCACTCCCTGGGGCCCTGCAGTGGTCAGGGGGCGGCAGTAGCCTCAGTGCAGTCGGGGGTGCTTTCTGTTTATTGACTAAAAGAAGATAGATTTCTGGCCAAACAATGAGAGCAGCACATAGGGCCCCCTGCCTTGTACACAGCCAAGTCTGGTTCCATCTCCAGCACTCTGTGGGGATCCCCTAAGTACCACCTGAGGGATTCCAGAGCACAGAGTAAGTAAGCCCTGAGCACCACCAGGTTAGATCTAAACCCCAAACCAGTAAATACAGGAAAGGAAAGAAGTGTGGGTGCCTGTGCGGTCCCACTGCGAGTCGGTGTTTCTGCCAACAGCAAAGTTCTCCTGGACTGTGATTGTACCATAGTGCCTTCCTGAGCTGTCCTCACAGTAGGGAGAATGAGGTGGGCTGATTCCAAGTCATGTGCTATCTTTGGGCCAGGCAAATTGGTTCTCTGCAAAAGAACCTGGGGCAGAGAGTGGTTCCTAAGCAGAAACATCAAACAGTCAGGGCCAGCAGGGAGGGCACTTGCCTTGCAGGCAGCTGACCGGTTCGATCCCCTGCATCCCATATTATCTCCTGAGCACTTCTGGGAGTGGTCCCTGAGCGAAGAGACAGATGCATGCCCTAAGCATCACTGAGTACGGTCCTGAAGCCCCAAAGAGAAAGCCATGAAGCTGATGGCAAAGCCAGTGTCAGCCCTTGAGTCACCCCTGGATGCTTTAGGTCACTGAACAGCCTTCCCCAAGGGTAGGCTGGGGAAGTCCTGCATGTGTCCACAATGGAAGTCAATAATGGCTGCAGAATGACAATGAACATGGATTGTCTATACCCCACCAGGCAGCAAGCCCGGGGTGACTTAGCCCCCAAAAGCAATGATACATTAGGGGTGACATATTGTGAAACCTGACCCAGAGAGGGGTCAACCCCAGCGAAAACAGAATAGTCTGGGGCCAGAGCGATAGCCCAGCGGGTAGGGCATTTGCCTTGCACGAGGTCGGCCCATGCCGGCCCGGGTTCGATCCCAGGCATCCCATATGGTCCCCCAAGCACCGCCAGGAGCAATTCCTGAGTGCAGAGCCAGGAGAAACCCCTGAGATTTGCCGAGTGTGACCCCAAAAAGCAAAAAAAAAAACAGAATAGTCTCATCAAAATAATGGCATCTTACACTGGACCCTTCCTCTCCTCTAGAGTACTGGCAGGGGCCTCAGTTTCTCCCAAGATGGCTGAGGCGGAAAACCACAGCCGCAGAGAGCATGGCCCAGAATGCCAAGTGCAAGGGGCCAATTATTCCCACTCCTCGGGCTCCTCCTCTCCCAGACTTGCATATTCATATTTCACTAACAGATGAGACTGCAGCTGCTGATTAAAAGCTGCTCACTTTGTTGTGAGGCATCAGGGGACCCCGGGAGGCCCCTGGAAGCTGATATGTGGTGGAAGGGCCTTTTGGGAGGGCTGTTTTGTTCAGCTCCATGTGGCCCTTGGAATCATAAAGAAGTCTGCATCTTCCAGCTTCCAAGAGCAGATGCTTGCCCTGAAGCTGGGTCGGATGGGGGATTAAAAGCCCAGGCGCACCTCGGCAGCACTGTGGGTTCTGTTCCAGGGCAACGCCGTAAAGCAACTGCCGCAGTCACATGAGGCCTGTGCATTTGGCGGAGGGCATAAAAGTTATATATTTCCACTCCACTGTCAAATATTGCTAAGAAACACAAGCCCTCGTTGGAACTCTTGGAAAGAAACAGTGCTTTGGACTTGTTCAATACAGGCTAGCCGCAGATCCTCAATTTGTACCATGGCCAGTATCTAGGGAGGGCAATAAGGAGAAATGCAGTAAAGTGAGGTTTGACTGCACGGGGGGAAGGGCAGGCCTTAGGATCCTTGAGGCAGCCCCCAGGTAGAGCCCCTATTTTTAGGAGGAGGGGCGAGGAGGAAGTGAAGATAGAGGAGAGTAGGGACATTTGGCACAGCAGAGCATGGGTGACTCAGTGTTTCACCATCTGAAATCATCTTGGGCAGAGATCCTCAAATTTAATACACACACGAGCTCCTTGAGTCCAGTAGATTCTGTTCCAACAGCTCTGTATGGGGACAACAATTCTGCCTTTCCACTAAGCTCTGGGTGGTGGTACACGGGGCACACTTTTGATAAGGAGAGCAGAGGGGACTGACTTGCCAACTTGTTGCCAATGAGAGCTGCTGGCAAAGTTCTAAGGCGGCCACTGGGGGAGGGAACACCAAGGACCAGAGCACAGGCTTGGTGTACAGAAGCCCTGGGTCACCTAAGCGCTGATCTGGGAGTCTCCATAAAGAGCAAGAGGGCATAGTCCACCCCACCTCACCCAGTGCAATTAGAACAGACTCTCTGAGGGAAGCAGGGAGGACATTTGCCTTGCACACAGTCAATTCGTCTTCCACCCTGGCATCCCATATGATCTCCCCGAAGCATGGCCAGGAGTAATTCCTGAGTGTAGAGTCAGGAGTAACCCCTAAGCATTGCCAGGTGTGACCCAAAAAGCAAATAAATAAATAAATGAGGAATCAGCATTTTGGGTAAAGCCTTCCAGGTCATACTGAGGTGCCACCAAACTAGAGAATTTCCTGTGGGGAGGCCCCGCAGCACACCAGCCTGACTCCTTAGAAGGGCACACATTGTGGGGATGGATCTCAGCATTTCAGAACCATGTCTCTGCAGGGCTGCTTGGGTCTCCACGGTTCCAGGTAAGGGAAGCTCAGGGCTATTCTCCAAGATCTCACTGAAGATCTTGAAAATCACTCTCAGTATTACCATCACTGTGGTCGGGGTAGGGAGGGCTAATCCCTTTGGGACTTAGTTTCCTACCTCACTAGCTACCTACCTCACTAGCTAGTGGCCGCGCAGTTCATCAATAATTGCTTTTTTTAGAGGTGACTACAAGAGTATGCCACCCGCACAGCAAGCCTGGCAAACTGCTTGTGTCGTATTTGATATGCCAAATACCAGTAGCATTTATATTATGTTACCTAATATAATGACCTAATATAATGGTTTGAGGCTCTTCCTGGAGCAAGTGGATGCCTTTGGGTTCTACTCGCACGAGACAGGACATATGGAGATATTACTGTTGCCCGCTCTAGCAAATAGATGATCAACGGGAAGATAGTGATAGTGATAGTGATTCCTACCTCACAAGAAAAGTTATCAACAGGACCTTCTGCCACCCATTCACATCTCCACCTCTTTTTGCTCTCCCTGCTAGTGTTATGATTCCTGACCCTCCACCCCCCAAGTAATAGATGTTGTCACTTTTTGTCACTTGTCTTCCCGTTGTTCATCGATTTGCTCAAGAGGGTGCCAGTAACGTCTCCATTCGTTAGGAATGAGGTCCATTATTGTTACTGTTTTGGGCATATGGAATACACCATAGGTAGCTTGCCAGGCTCTGTCATGGCGCTGGGTTCATCCCAGGGAGCCCAGTCTGAAAGGTTATCATGTATTAATATTAATGTATAATATCACAAGTATTAATATAACTGTAACATGAGGGAGCTTGGGGAGGGTAATAATATAATAAAAACATAACATTTATATTATGATATATATGCAAAATATAAATGTGCTATCGATATATTATTAAACATAATATAATATGATCTAAACATAAGTATGCTATAACTTTATTCCTCATTCCATAAATGAGATATTGTTCAGTAACTGTCTTTTTTCTAATATTTTATTTAGCATCATCATCACCAATCCCACCCTGCTGTCACAGAAGTTATAATTTCCTCTTTTTCAATAACTGAGTAACATTCCATTGGGAATGTAGAGCACAACTTCCTTTTGGACGTGTGTGGATGGACATTTAGGTTATCTCCATTTTTAACTACTGTAAACATGGCGCTATTATCCTAAAGATACGTAAATCTTTTCTAATTAGTGCTTTCATACTCTTAGAATAGATACCAAGGAGTGATGTTGCTGGATCATATTTCTAACTTTTTTAAGTAGTTACATTTTAGAATGTTTTATTTGGGGTGGTATTATGCTAGGGTTTCATTCTTTCTCCATGGAAACTTCTCTTGCCAATCTTATGGATGACCTCCATATCGTCAAACTTAGTATCCACAGTGGTCTTAGTTTTTCTCTCAACAGCATTTGTCCAGGTCTGCTTGAAGCACTTGTCTCTCCTGGCTTCTAGAACATTCCATCAGCCTCCTAACTCTGGCCCCCAGGATTTTGCAACATTTGGGCTAATGTTCTTCCTCCTTTGTTTAACTCCAAAGCTGTTCAGGGTTCAGTCCTGGGGTCCCCTTGTGATTCCTTTTCTTCTCTTCATTTTCCATGCTGGGATCCAGTTAATTTAAAAGAACTCAGATGTGAACTCAACACAAGTAATACAGTTAATTCTGGGAAAATCTGCAGTACAAAAAAGTACCCCCAGACAAAAATATGCCCTGCAGGAACTTCAAACACAATGGTTGTGGTAGTGAGACCGTTTCCATTGGCCTTCTGTGCCTTCCTTGTGGAGACCCGTCTCGTGGGCTGGACCTTGATATTCTAAGTGTGTTGTTGACATTATCCCTGAGCGATCATCTGGAGCTTATTCTTCTGGTTTAATGCAAGCTTTCTGATATGTCACTCCCCTCTGTCCTCCTGTTCCTGCTCAGGGTAACCACCAATCTGTCAATCTCAGATTGTCTGACTTTGGCTATTTACGTTCTTCAGAGATTTCTGCAGTTATTTGTCTGTTGGTAACTGATTCATGTTCCTTAGCCTACTACTGTCTTCGGGACCCGTGCATGTGGTGGCATATTGCAGGATTTTTCTGCCTTTAGGGCTAACAGTATTCCACTATGTGGAGATACTGCCTTTTTTTTTAATTCATTCATATTTTCATGGACATTTTCATTGTGCATCTTGGCTGCAGTGAATAGTGATCCAGTGAGTATAGGGAGCACCAATACTATCTGCTGGAGTCAAGTCTTTGGATAAATAGCCAGTTGGCTGATTGCATGATGATTTAGGCTTACCTCTTCTAGTCTTTATATGTTGTTGTTGGTGGCTCGAGTTTTAAATGTAACATTTCCTTCTCTCCTATCTTGGATAAGCTATTTCTTAATGACTGCGGATCATCATGGTTCATGTAACCGTTCTGCTCTTCTACTCTTTGCTTAATTTTGGTTTGGGGCCACACCAGCAATGCTCAGAGATTACTCCTACCTCTGCACTCAGAAGTCACTCTTGGTGGACTCGGGGACCACATAAGATGCCAGGGATTGACCACAGGTCTGCTGCTTACAAGGTAAGCACCCCGCCTGCTGTATTATCTCTCCCATTACGCTTAATAAATATTTACATTTTTCCAAACTTAGAGAATTTCTTTAAGAACAACTTTTCACTGGGAAACTTGAGTCTCAAAGAGTGAAAATAATTGTTTAGGAGAATGGATTATACTATGAAGGAGAATTCCAAAATTCTAATTCATTTGTGAATCTCTGGTACCTTCCATATAGTAACAATCTGGTTATTGGATGAATGAGTGAATAAAGAAACTGAGTCATAGTGTCACCAGCATTTAACAAATCACCTGGTAATAGAGGGCTCATTCAAGTATTCCTAAAATGAGTGAATAGGGAGACACTGAATAAAACATTAAAAAAAAAAAAAAGAAACCCTTTGCATGGCTGGGTGATGTCAGTAGTTTGACTCTTTTGCCCCTTTGTAAGCAACTGAGCCCAATTACCAATAAACAGTTCCTCAAGTGAAGGCTAACATCCTACTTTGTTCCTGGTAAGGTAACAGAAAATTAATTGTTCCATGTTTCAAAGATCTTTACTGTGTAATAATAATAAAAAACCCTCCACCATAGCAATTATCTATAATTACTAATGAAAACAGGTGTCTTGAATGCCTTTTCAAATTGAGACATGAATGGTTCATTATCATAGTAGGCAACCACCAATATCCAATTTTCAATGGGATGTTGAGATCAAACATAATGCCGTGAATTGTGGGGGCACATGAGGAAAGTGGGCGCTTCCTGGATGTTCCTCATTAGGAGAAATTTGGCAGGGGGTGCAGAGGTTGACAAGCATTCAGATAATAAGTAGGGAGTTTTGTAAGGACATGGACTGAGAGGAATATAAAAAGCGGCAGAGCAGGGAGATAGAAATCTCTTATTCCCAGCGCCTTTGCAGGGGAGGGAAATTAGCTGCAGCGAGCTTTGGCTTTGGAGAGCTCAGGTTCTGCATCTGCTGGATAATCCTGAGGGACAAAAATGACACTCATTTGACCACAGAACTCGTTGCATATAAAATACAGGGTTTACGTGGGGCAGGGAAGAGTAAGGAGAGCATGCGTGGACAGGGACAAGTGAGGGGAACGGAATGTCTAGAGGTCAAGAGAACATCCTTTTTAGCTCACCTTTTAAGTGCTCTCCAACTCCCAATTTCTGGGAATTTGTGGTGATAGAGGTGGGCCCAGTTAGCAGGGCAGAGGTCAGATCTCTGCAGTCCTCTTGCAGTACTTCTTCTTGCATTGGATAACATTTAGGATGTATGAGCAAAGAAATGAACAGAACAAGAAGCTGACGGGCATGAAGCTAAGAGGGGCCAGAACTCAGGTGGGTGGCTTAGGACATAATAGCCACATGCCATGCAGAGGTACACACTGATGTGGGGGAGGCACTTCCAGTCCCCATGTCCTAGCTTTGGGCTGTCATTATTTCCTTTAATTTTGTTCTCCTGGGATTCCCTGTAATTCAGAAGATGGAGCTTGTGGAATGCGTAAGGTTAGTAGATAGCAGTAGTTAGGAGGATGGACATCGTGGGGTGTTGGGAAACTGCTGGACACCCTGGTAAAATCCAGGAGCAGGGTACAGGGATCCCCCTTCTGCCCCAGGGAACAGCGGCCTGAGGACAGAGAAGGACTCGAGAATCCAGCAAAGTTTCAAAAGGCTGTACTCACACTTACTCTGGTATACAATTCAACAACAGGAAACCCAAGTCAGCTGGGTCCCGGCAACATGTAGGTTTAGAATCCTAGGCCAAGATGGCGTTACCATGTACTAAGGCCCAACAGAGAAGAGAATGGAGAGAAGGAGAGCAGAGGCAGAGAGTGAAGAGGAAGAAGAGAAAAAGGCATGGAAGAAAGTAGGCTACAGCTTTTATAACTTTTCAGCCCTGGCTGACCCACATCAATGGAAAACAGGGTCAATCCCCTCAGATAACTTCTCCCAGGACCTCACCTAGTCCCATTGAAATGTTAATATCGCCCCAGCCTAGGCTTCAGGCCCTATGCAGATGGGGGGAAGGGGCATCTGAGATGAACTGTATCTCAGAATACAAAGGCATGCATCTGTACCAATGAATATTCTACAGCCAGGTATATACTTCTCCAAGTCTTCACAAGATTCTCATCTTTACTTCATAGTTGTCTTGTATATTAGCCTTTAGACTTATTAGAGAGCCACACTTGCTTGCTTGGAGGCAAACAGCATTTCTCTCTGGTCTAATTACTTAGAGATTCAATGTGGGCTGGTAAATATACTGGTAAGAGCTATCTGGTCCCACGATGATTGTGGTAGCATGAGAGAAAATACTTATACCAGCTAATGTAGAATACATGTAAGATGTACTGCCACATAAAGTCACATAAAAAACTTCAAACTATTTTCTGTCCCTTACCTACAAAGTGGCCTGCAGGAGGTAACTCCAGGCGAGATGCAGAGGCCCTGAGCAACAGTGTACTGCAACAGTGGGGACCGTCTCCAACACCTTATCACCCTAAGACTTTGTGCTTTCTGCAAAATGCAAGAAGCCTCCAGGAGCTGTTTATCTCAAAAGATTTCTCCGGCCTAATTCTTCAGCAAAAACCATATTCTCCCCTTTCCACCTTGGGAAATTTGAGATGGAAATTGACATTCAGGCCAGAAGACTTTCACACAGAGAAGCTTGATTAACTGGGCTTACCCTGACTCTCTTACACCTATTTGGCCTCTGAATTCCTTTTCCTATTTTCCTACTGCTGAACTAGAGTTCTGTGGCGTGTGTTTTAAGAAGCTCGGGTCTCACGGA
Organism: Cryptotis parvus; assembly: GCA_021461705.1. Classification (NCBI taxonomy): domain Eukaryota; kingdom Metazoa; phylum Chordata; class Mammalia; order Eulipotyphla; family Soricidae; genus Cryptotis; species Cryptotis parvus. The sequence goes on along the minus strand of JAJIBD010004447.1, from coordinate 67,062 downwards.
GTTTCTCTGTGGAGTTATGTCCATGTGCACCTCTGTGAATCCTTTAATGAGACATTCAGTCACAGAAGCATTTTAAGTCTGTCTCCACGTTTCAGGGGATTTATCCCCACTCCACACTAGCAGGTGACTGTGGGGGATTCAGGTTGAGTTTCAGATAGACAACAAATATGTTTTTCAGTTCATACTATAAGTAAACAAACAGCTATACTATTATTATCTATGTGGTTGATGTTACTGCTGCTGCTTCAAGGATCTAGTTGAGGGGCTCACACATGCAAACCTATTGCTCTATTTCTGAGCCCCATCTCTGCCCATCTAATTTACTAAATTGGGGGATCCTACCTTGATAGTGGATGTGTGCCCTGAGCCTGGCTAAGCCTACAACACTTCCCTTTAGCTCTTAAAGCTGGTCACATGGGTTGGAGCCTATCCAAGCTAGGTTCAACAGCAAACGTTCCCTGCCAATTCCTAATTAGATGCTGGAAGAAAATAATTTTGTCTTTCATACTCCAAAGCTGAAAAGGATGGCAATGGGAGGGAGACAGCTCCCAGCTCCTCTCCACATGGGGGAAGGGGCATAGGTGGGGGTGAGGCTGAGGAGCATCTTACAGAGGAGCAGTAAGAGATGGAGAGAACCAGTGCTTTAGCTGCTCAGTGATGACCCCCCAGTGACCCAGTCCTGCCTGAAGCTGTCCCTTCTTCAACTGTCTAATCCAACCATCTCTCTTTCTCCCCTCAGAAGCATTCCTGACCTTCCTTTGCTGCCATCCAAGGGGTCACCTCCCATTTATATAGCAGTTGCTGTAATCCAGAGTTTGTGCTACTGTTCACTCTGCCCATTGCTGGCGTTCAAGGCTACTGCCTTGGCCTCTGTCGCACAGCTGAAATCTTGGAACCAGCACTTCTATGACAGGCGTACATCTGACCACTTGCTAGTTGTTAATGTCTGGATTTGAAAGGAAGGGGCAGCACTATGCAGGGCTAAACCCAAGCAAAAGTGTCAGATGTCCCCTTGCCGCCAGACTTCTCTTCCTGCTGATAGCAGTGAGTGGGGCCAGGGCCAGTTCACAGTGAGCTTTTGCCCTTTGAATGTCCAGCAGCAGAGCCGTGGCTTCTTCTGGAGCCAGAGCAAGGGCTTGGGAGGCTCTCGTGTGTTCTGAAGGCGAGAGGCCAGAGACTCCTCCTCCAGGTGCTGCAGTTATGTAAGAGACGCCGAGGCTGGCCTCAAAACCAGTCATTGGGATGAACCTAGCACTTCTGAGTCTCCTAAGACCAAAAACTGCCAAGACCTGGCATTATCCATTTGTATCCACAAATACATCATCTATTCAAAAAGAAGTGAAGGGTGGAAGATTTGGGGCATTGTTCAGCAGCTTGGCCCTGCCACCTCCGCTCCCCTTTTTTGCACTGAACCCTTCCTCCAGCTATTGTGAATTCCCAACCATTTTTGGGGACAGTCTGTGTGCTCTCAACCCTGTGTTTTTGCATACACTGTTCCTTATTTTTTTTATTATATTTTTTAATCTGGGCTGTCCCTCAGGGCTCTGCACTCAGGGATCCTGGCTCTATACTCACAGATCACTCCTGGCAGGTGCTAGGGAACACAATGGGTGCCAGGGATGGACCATGGTTGACTGCATGCACAGCAAGTGTGCTGCGTGCTGTATTATCTCTCCAACCTCTGCACACAATATTTCTCCTATGTCCTAGGTGCTAAGCCTATAAGACCAGCAAAGCATCGACTACCCTGGAGTTCCCATTCTGATGGAAAAGTCAAATCAGAGATAAATGTCTAAGTAAGATATATAGTCAGTCCCCAGGGTTCATGGATTTCATATTTGGGCCCCTATCTCTTTGCTAAAATTCCCTTGTAAAGAAGACCTGCAATACCTGAATAAGCCTATCACCATCGAGGAAATTGAAACAGTAATTAAAAGCCTGCCCAAACAAAAAAGCCCAGATCCATATGGATTCAATAGTGAATTCTACCAAACCTTTAAGGAGGGCCTACTCCAAGTCCTTCTGACCTACTCCCAGTCCTTCTGATCTATGCCCAGTCCTTTTCGAGCTCTTCCAGGAAATAGAAGAAACAGAAACAATCCCAAACAGTTTCTATGAGGCACATATCACCCCTGGTACCCAAAGCAGCCAGAGACAAAACAAAAAAGAAAACTACAGACTGATCTCCCTGATGAACACAGATGCTAAGATCTTCAACAAAAATACTAGCAAACAGAATCCAAAGACTCATCAAAAAGATTATACATCATGACCAAGTAGAGTTTATCCCAGGAATGCAATGATGGTTCAACATTTGCAAATCAATCAACATAATACATCATATCAATAAAAGAAAAAATAAAACCATATGATCATATCAATAGACGCAGAGAAAGCATTTGACAAGATCCAACACCCGTTCAAGATTAAAACCTTCAAAAAATGGGAATTAAAGGAACCTTCCTCAATATAGTCAAAATCATCTACCAAAAGCCCACAGCAAGTATCATTCTCAATGGGGAAAAATTGAAAGCCTTCCCCCTAAGATCAGGGACAAGACAAAGTTGCCCACTTTCACCTCTTTTATTCAATATAGTACTAGAAGTACTTGCATAGCAATCAGAGAAGCAAAGGGCATTAAGGGCATCCAGATAGGCAAGGAAGAAGTCAAGCTATCACTATTTGCAGATGGCATGATATAATACCTAGAGAACCCTAAACTCTCTACCAAAAACTCCTAAAACTAATAGATATTTATAGTAGACTGGCAGGGTCCAAAATCAATACCCAAAAGCAGTGGCTTTCCTATATACAAATAATGAAAGAGAAGAAAGGGATATTAAGAAAACAATTCCATTCACAATTGTACCACAGAAAGTCAAATACCTTCGAATCAGCTTAACCCAGTGTGTAAAGGAACTGTACAAAGAAAACTACAAGACACTGCTTCAAGAAATGGAAGAGGACACGAGGAAATGAAAACACATTCCCTGCTCATGGGTGAGGAGAATCAACATTGTCAAAATGGTAATACTCCCTAGAGCTTTGTACAGATTCAATGTGGTACCTAGAAGGTGAATACCCATGACATTCTTCAAAGAAATTGACCAAACACTCCTGAAATTTATATGGAATAAAAAATCCCACAGGTAACTGAAGCAATCCTTGGTAAAAAGAAGATGGGAGGCATCACATTTCCCAACTTTAAACTGTACTGCAAAGCAGTAGTAATTAAAACAGCGTGGCATTGGAATAAAAACAGACCTGTGTACCTATGGAATAGAGTTGAGTATCCTGACACCCATCCTCAAACACATGATTTCTTAATCTTTAATAAAGGAGCAAAAAGTAAGAAATGGAGCAAGGAAAGCCTCTTCAATAAGTGGTGCTGGGAAAACTGGGCAGCTACATGTTAAAAACTGAATTTGGACCTGTCTAACACCATGCACAAAAATTAGATCAAAATGGATTAAAGATCTCAACATCAGACCTGAATCCATAAAGTATGTTGAAGAAAATATAGGAAAAACCCTCCATGGCATTGAAGCTAAAGGCATCTTCAAAGGTGAAACACCACTAACAAAGCAACTGGAAGCAGAGATAAGCATATGGGACTACATGAAACTAAAAAACTTCTGCACCTCAAAAGAAACAGTGACCAAGATACAAAGACAGTCCATAGAATGGGAAAGAATATTCACTCAATACCCATCTGATAAGGGTTAATATCCAGGATATATCAGGTACTGGTAGAACTTTACAAGAAGAAAACAGCCAACCCCATCAAAAAATGGGGAGAAGAAATGAACAGAAATTTCGACAAGGAAGAAATTCGAATGGCCAAAAGACATATGAAAAAATGTTCATCATCATTAATTATCAGGGAGATGCAAATCAAAACAACAATGAGATAATCATCTCACACTACAGAAAAGAGCAAGAGCAACAAGTGCTGGCATGGATGCGGAGAAAAGGGAACTCTCATCCATTGTTGGTGGGAATGTCAACTGGTACAGCCTTTTTTGGAAAACAATATGGACATTCCTCCAAAGACTAGACATTGAGCTCTCATTTGATCCAGCCATACCACTCTTGGGAATATACCCTGGGAAGCAAAAACACACAGTGGAAACACCATCTGCACCTTTATTTTCATAGCAGCACTATTCACAAGAGCCAGGATCTGGAAACAACCAGAGTGCCCAAGACCTGATGACTGGATTAAGAAACTTGGTACATCTGCACAATGGAATTCTATGCAGCTGTTAGGAAAAATGAAATTATGAAATTTGCCTATAAATGGATGGGCATGGAGAGGATCATGTTGAGTGAAATTAGCCAGAAGGAAAGGGATATATATATATATATACACACACATATATATTACGATACCAATACCCAAGTTCAGATGAAACATGGATTAGGAGGTCTTGTCAAAAGTGAAAATTACACAAATGTGCGAGAGTCAGAGGTTAGTGAGACAGAGAAGGGAACAGAGTGCTAATAATTGTTGAAAGTGCTAATATCAACATAAAACTGAGCATTAAATACAGGTAAAAAGATACACATGATAACTTCATAATGTATGTATTGTAATCCACAATGTGTAAGAGAAGGAAGAGAGAAAGAGAGATAGAGAAAGAGATAATAAACCTGCCATAGAGGCAGGCTAGAGGATGGGGTAGGGAATTGGGAACATTGGTGGTGGGGAAATGGGCACTGGTGGAGGGATGGGTGCTGGAACACCATAACCCAAATATGAACGTCTTTGTAATTGTATATTTCGTGGTGGTATAATAAAATATTAGTTTAAAAAAAAATAAAATGAAATTCCCTTGTAAGTAACCCCCAAAAAAGACACACCAGATACTTTTTGTTACCTGCAAAACTGGATTTCTCATGTGGCACACAGAGAGCCACACAGACAACAAGGAGCTCTGCAGAAAGAAACCATATTTTTAGAGACACCAACCTGGAAGAACCGCAATGCCCACAGCTCCAGATAAAACCAGAGACTCTGAGTGAAATGAGAGGGACCTTTAGGGGCATAGAGGTTATGAAGTAGGAGGTCTGGGAGGGAATTTTCAGGGCAGAGAGGTTATGGGGCAGGAGGGACCTTAGGGGGTAGAGAGGTTATGGCGCAGGGAGGTCTGGGAGCTCTTGATAAAACCTCTTTCGCATCATCTTGACTGATGGACTCACTCCTGTTTCTGTGATTCACTGGCTCCAGCTGAATTCCAGATGATCTGAGCTAAAGATTCCAGGAACAAAGTCTGGAAAGAAAATTATGTCAGACCACTGAACACCAGTAAGTGGCTATTGGTCATGCCCCGTAAGAGGTTGGCCAGTTTAGGTGGAAATAATGTAACTCCCAAGTTCAGGGAAGGGGCAACAAATTGGCAATGATGATATAAACATTATTGGTAGGAACTGTCCAAATTTCCTGAACACTTTCACAGCATCGGCAGGTAAGTGCAGGATGGCAAGGCATTTGAGTTCTGTATAACACACATTCCCAGCGGAGGTCACTAAGTGACTGACACCTTTCCTTCTAATTTCTTACACTGCCCACTCAAGTCCTTTTAAGAAATCTAATACAAAAAGTTTTCATATTTTCATGCTTTTTTTTCACAAGTGATTGTGTTGTCTCAAATAGTCCCCAAGCATAGTTTTCATAGTCCAGAAGACACCCACGACATCATAAATAAGTGTTCCTAAGGCAAAAGGTTGGAATGTGCTCTTACTGAAACAAATATATGTGTCAGATCAAAAGCTTCATAGCTTTTACTTAGGGCGCTTACAATAGTGCTGATGGTGGCAAGTTAAATAAGGTGCCTTAACAACACAAATCACAACTGTATGACTGATATATTGATAGGTTAGTAAAATTCTTGTGAGGCTATAAGAACCAAATCTTGTTTTCCCTAGGGCCCAATGGTCTAGTATTTGGTATTTAAGAGTTGGTTGCCATTTGATGGAAATAAACTAACTACCCAAGAAGTGGGTAGTTAGGCCACCTGCACCTTGAGGTGTTTCAGGTGTCGCTGTGGTGACCGGCTGCCTCAGCAGGTGGCTTACAGGAGACAGGCTTGTCTACACCCAAGGCTCTGCCCTGTGGGCCCTGGATGGTTGATGGTCTGACATAGAAAAAGACTGGGCCCCTGGGATGAACCAGAGCCACAGCAGAACCTGGCAAGCTACCTGTGGTGTATTCGATATGCCAAAAACAGTAACAATAATGGACCTCATTCCCAATGAATGGAGGCGTTACTGGCACCCACTAGAGCTAATTGATGAACAATGGGAAGACAATTGATACAAGTGATACCCAGGAAGTGGCTGGGGGCTATGTCAGATTGTGTTAAGATCTATGGAGAAAAGCAAAGAGAGACCCAGGAAAGGAACTCCATTCATTGTGTTTGCAGTCCAGGAAACAGCAAGATGGAGAGTGCTTTCCGGATGGACAGAAGAAGATGGGAGGAGAGAGGCAGAGGAGAGATGAGGTTGAGAGAGAAGCAGTCGCCAACCTGTGCTGCTTTATGGCCACTCTAAGGGCTTGGCTTCACTTTGAGCCAAATGGGCCGTGGATGGAGGATTTGCCAGAGGAGAGGTGATCGGACTCAGTTTGCATGAACTGTGCGTTGAGAACACACTGAGGACAAGGCAGAGGAGTGCAGGACTCTCTGCTAGGAGTCTGTGGTGGTGACTTGGTGATGTCTTTGTACCATACGCCCGCATTGCCACTATTTGCCTTCTAATTGATAAGGGGTTGCTGGAAGTTTGAGAGCTACTTTCCTGTTACCTTGATTTGAATGGTAAATTATCCTCAAAGTTCCATTAGTGTGCTTTGGCATGGGTCTCTCCTCAGACGCCCTGTGCCATGTTCCTCCTGAGGAGTGGCTATAAATAGCCTGCGACTCAGCTCTCATCAGGGAAACGGGCCTGGAGTTGCCTTCCCGGTGCATTAATAACACCCTTTCCTTGGCCCCCAATTAATCTTGTTATGAGACAGCTTTGCTGAAAGAATCTGCTAATCATTTAATCCAGCCCTCAAACATCCCGTTATTCACCAACTTGCACTTTTCCTTAGAGGCCTCAACAAAGCGTTGGGTTTTCTTGAATTTCCAGCCAAATGTCTTTCACGAATTCACTACAAGGTGCCAGGATGCCAGCATTTTTTTGGGTTTAATGATCTGAATTCTTCATGGATCACGACTGATCCCTGATGACAGGTAATTTTAGAAAAATTTTGTGCAAAAGTGAAGATTCAAGGAGAAGGTAAAATATCTGAATTCTGGCCTTACCAACTACCTAGGAACACAAAGACAAGAGGAAGCAAGAGGGAACTTGAAATGGGTATTAGTTGAACACTTACTCTGTTCCTCCATTTATTCATCATTCAGTGTTTAATGAGGACCTACTATATGCTGGGAATTTTGCAGTTACTTTTTTTGTAGTTGTTGGGGAGCAAACTCAACACTGTTCAGTGCTTACTCCTCAATCTGTACTCAGGGACCACTCCTGGAGGTCTCAAGGGACTATATGAGGTGCTGGGATTAACCCTACATGGGCTGCATGCAAAGCAAGTGCCCTGCCCATTGCATGATTACTCCAGCTCCCAAGACATGGATATTTTCTATCTCTCCTAAGGATTTATTTTTTTTTCTAGCTCTATCTGAGCAACTGCCTCATGGTTCAAAACAGCTTCCATCAAGAGCTTGCAGGAGGCAGCAGGAGCAAGAATTCCTTTCCAAACAGATTTCTCAGGAAATCCAGAGAGATTTTACCCTATTTAGCTAATAAATTTCCCATCTCATTGGCTCAAGTTGTTTCTGATGAACTGAACCAATCAAAGTAGCTTCTTGGGATATGTGGACTGTTTTGAGCCAATCAGAACTTGCCCTTGGAAGCTAAGGTAAGCAGTATAAGCAGTGGACAAACCCCAAATGTTAGTTCCATTTCCAGAGTAAAGGAAGGGGACACTTTTTCTGTCTTTTTGACTCTTCCCCAGAGGAAAATAACTCTGTTTCCCTTAAGCCCTCCTAGCCATGGTCTTGTACCTCATAGAATACCAGATTTTACAATAGGATCATTTTCTTGTTTGTTTTGATTTTGGGGTCACACACTCAGCTCTGCTCAGGGCTTACTCCTGACTCTGTGCACAGGGATCACTCCTGGCAGGTGTCAGGTGACTGTATGTGATAACCAGATCAATCCAGTGCAGCTCATGCAAGGCAAGTGCCTTCCCTGCCATACTATCTCTCCAGCCCATCCATGCTGTTTTTAATCTTTCAGTCTTGGCTCATTTATTTTGTGTCACATAAAGATGAAGATCATCTTTTGCATCTGCCTCTAAGGTCGCCAGGTCTTCCAAGCTTCAAGATTTCACTCAGTCCCTGCAATAGTGGAAATTAGGCTCCTCAGAAGGGAGTTAATTGGTAGTAACTAAAGGGCACTGCAGTAATTTGGTGGTGACTTGAGAGAAATAATGGTTAAGACCATCACTATGGCCTCACAGAATTTGCTTCCGAATCCAACTGCACAATATTTTATTTTGGGGGAAAACAGTGACTCAGAGACAAAGGACAAAGCCAGCAGTGGAGCAGGAAGTGTTGGAGGGTAAATGTGTGTGTTGCCCTCCGTAGGCAACCTTGTCCCTCTTGTTGGGTGGTGGCTGGACCTGAACCACAAGTCCCACGATGCTCTGCCTGTTGTTAATGTGAACTTACGTTTTCCTCACCTGTATAATGTTGGCAGCTCTACTTCAGAGTGCAGTGAAATCTGAAACAGAAGCCTGCCTGCGAAGGGTGGGTTGGGTGACAATAATTCCTGTTGGAAGTAGGACTGTAGAGAAACGACTGTAATCCTAGCCAGTTTTTTTTATGTTAATCAAATCCAGTATGTACTGAATCCCTACATTCAATAAGTCTAGGGACTTTGTAAGGGAATGGCCAGTCAGGACTGGAGAGACAGCTCTGAAGATGAGTGAATGTCCCAAATGCAGAGCCTGGGGTCAATGCCCAGTACTCTCTGCCCCACCCTGCACTCCCGAGACCTTAGTTCATTTTCATCTGCTCTTCTGCTATGTGTTGCTAACCAAAGTGGGGTAGAAGCAGTGATCGTGCTACCATATAGAGTTGTTGGGATGAACAAGTGAATTTATTTTTCTAGATTGAAAAACACATATAAATTGGGACTGGAGCAATAGTATAGTGGGGAGAATGATTGCCTGGCATGCGGCTGACCCGTGTTCAATCCCCAGCATCCCATATGGTCACCCAAGCACTTCCAGGAGTAATTCCTGAGTGCAAAACCAGGAGTAACTCATGAGCATCACTGGGTATGACCCAAAAAGCCAAAATAAAAATATATATGAATTGTCTTTTTCATACACTCTTGAACATACATGTTCAAGACTGTATGTTTTAGGAATATGACTTCATACCTCTTCAAAATACATGTATGCTATGCCCGGTATGGTCCATTGGGTTCCTTGCCCCTTGAATTCTCTCCCTCCTCTCCCAGCAACCTCAGTTGTGTTATCAGAGCTTCAGAGTTTGTTTCTCTGGATCCATCAGACAGAGTGAGATTATCTGATATTTGTCTTTGCCTGGATGTATCCCATCTTAGCATGACCCACTCCAGTTTTATCTGTCCTGTGACCAAAGGCAACAAAAGTTTGTCTTTTCTTGTATTTGTTGTGTCTGTAGACCACAACTTCTTTACCCATTCATCCATTTCTGAGTACTTGGATTGTTTTCAGAGCTTCGATCTCCTGAATAGCAGATCAATGAGCTAAAAGATTATTATTATTCAGTACCTGACATGTGGTAGGTATTGAGGAAAGACAAAGTCAAGGGGACACTACTCAAATGGGATGGTGGTAATAAATTTCTCCCTTGGGGGGTCATGTGGCATTTTCCAAGAGATTCATTGTTGTTAAGCTGGTGGAGGAATGGTTCTGGCATCCAAATGCCCTGCATTGGTACAGTCTCCTCACAGTTTAGATTTGTCTGACTCCAAAAATTAATAGTACCTAAGGCTAAGCCACGCTGCTGGAGTCAAAGGTCTGAAACAAGATTTATTTTTTTGCTGCCTCTGGCTTTTACAATTTTTGCTTTCCGAAGAATAAAGACTAACTCTCAAAGATTACTTTTGTGAAGCTGGTTTTGGTTGTTCTCATGTTTCTACCTCTCATTTTTGTCTTTCCAAATCTGACTTGATTTTAAGACCAGCCATGAGCTGGAACGATAGAACAGTGGTCAAATATTGCACGTTGTTCATCCTGGTTTGATCTGAAACTGCCTGATCCCCTGAGCGTGTCCAGGGGTCATCCTGGGGAGTAGCTAGTAGTAGCCCCTGAGCTCTATGGTTCTTCCCCCAACCCTCAGCAGAGACCAGTCTCATCCATGGTGAGCTGGAGCAAATGATTCCCTCTCTTAGCTTCTCTTGACTCACTGCAAATGGCAACCATGAGCTATTTATGCTGGGGCTGTCACACAGGGTCCATCAGCTTAGCAGAAGCGCTTGACACCCTATCAGGCACCCCAGATCTGGGGACCTCTACATGCTCTTGATGGTCTTGAATGACTTTTAAGAGACAGTGTGGTGCCTGCCCCTGTCCTTTTGTTCAAGTTCTAGGCTAAAGGAGAACACAGGTGTGGAAATGCCCCCATTTTCCCCTGTGAGTGGGAAGGAATCCTTCACGTTAGACTGTTGTGAATAGTAATTGATGGGATGGCGAGAGCAGCTGGGAGACTCCCTCTGGTGAGGATTTCATGAATTTTAAGGCAGCGGACTCAGCTCCCTGCGGAGCCTAACCTTCTCGGCCTCTGTTTCTTCTCCGCGATGAATACCAGCTCCCCGGCCCCAGGAGTCTGCATCTTATTTTCTGACTGCTTCCCTTCTTGCACTACAATTGATTTTCCATTTAGTCACAGAAACACACACACACACACAACACACTCAGAGAAGAAGCAAAAAATGTATTATCTTTCCCTTATCAATTGTTATTTCTTTCAACCTGATGATGGTTTAGGAAAAGATGAGGCCATTGTGTGTGTGTGTGTGTGTGTGTGTGTGTGTGTGTGTGTGTGTGAGTGATGCTGGGATGGGGAAACAATTGCACAAATGACATATGACCACCTCTCAGAACTCTTGTGTGTCCCCTGGTGGCTCATGTATCTGCATATGTGCTTGTGTGTGTACCTGCATGCATGAGTGTGTTGGCATGGAAATTGCATGCACATTGTGCGTGTGTATTTGTGAGGGTGTTGCACTTGGTGAGTGTCAGCACACACCATTTTCTGCCGGCATGAGTCTGTAGAAGGTGTGTGTGTGTGTGTGTGTGTGTGTGTCTCTGTGTGTGTGTGCTTGTTTCAAGGACCAGAGTGTAGGGCTGCAGTGCATATTCATAGATGGAGGCACACGGCAGTGCACATGTGAGCCTGGACCACAGGCTGCATGTTTGAGTCCATGTCTGTGTTTGTGTGTATTTTAGTGACTACACTTGTTATGCATATGACACATGTAGGAATGCTTGGAGGCATGTATGTGTGCATGCGTGTGCAAATATCTTCAGTAGGACTTTGGAGATGTGTTTTGGTATTGGGGGCAGGGGCTCCCAGTGGCGCTTTAGGAAGCCCAGGGCCTTACCAGTGATTCTCAGTGAACGGGGCAGAGGTTCAGTGCTAGGGCTTGAGGGTGGGGTGCTGTTTGGAGTCTGAGAACAGGGGATGCCCCAGAACACTCCATTCATGCTTGAGTTATAGCTAGCGATGCTCCGGGGACCATGAGGTGCCAGGAATCAAACCTGGGCTGTGTGCATGGTAAGCATTCACCCTAATTGATAAACTAACACCTGGCTCTGTGTGTGTGTGTGTGTGTGTGTGTTTAAAACAAAGTTTGGGACACACCCAGTGATGTCTTGGGAGCCTGTATTATGGGGGAATCAAACTTAGACTCCCTCATGCAAAACACCCTTGGGCATTCCTTTGGACTGACTGTTCTCCCCACTTAGTCACCTGGGGATGCTCCAGGGACAGAGACCAGGGAAGCTCAGGGCGGAAACACCAGCACTTTGGTTCTCCTTTCTCTGTTCCCAAGGAATATTTATTGATTTTTTTAATGCATCTTTGAAAATGTTGGTGAAAGCAATTTGAAAGTTTCCCTTGCGGTTATCTGACCTTCCTGGCAAGACCTGGGGTGGGAATGCCCAAAGCAGCCCCAGACTCTTCCTTCACTCGTGTTCCGATGAGCTGCACCTCCGAGAGAGTGTGCTGGCGGGGCCCCATTTCGCTGTGTGTTTGCTGATCCATGTTGAAGAGCTGCCAATTGGGCAGTTTTAAAAAATGATGAGACGAGCATTTTGCGGGGTGCCGGAAGGCAAAGGCTGTGGATTTTTAACTCTGCGATCGAGACAGTTCAAAACAGGGAAAGTCTGAGCTGGTGAAGTGTTTGCTCATCACTATCTAGTTCCACTTTACTGGTTCAGGGGAATTTCGAAACCGAGGCCCCAGTGAGAGGGAGGCTGAAATGGAGGTGAGGGAGAGGGTATGTAGGGAGTACCTTCGCCTTTGCTCTCTCTGGCCCTTCTACCTGCTTCTAAGGAAGAGCCCCTGGGCTCCCCACCAGGATGGCTCAGCAGGTTTCAGTTCTTAGCCCAGCTATTATTCACGGCCACTCAGCAAAATACTTCTCAGTGGGATGCAGGTGGCCTCTGAATAATGACTCAAGACTAAGTCATGGGACCCTTGTTGGGTGGGGATGGCCTGTCCAGGAAAGGGTAAATAAGCCAGAGGATGATGCTGGGTCTTTCACTCTGGAGAAAAGTCCCACTTGCTTTTTCTTCTCAAGTGTCCTTGCAAACTTTTCTTATTTCTACCGTTCTCAGTGGATTCTTTCACAGGCCCCCCGCACCCACTTATCACCCCCCAAGAGTACATTTATAATAAACATGATGCTGAAATGATTTAGCATATAGGGAGAGCTTAGGATCATGCATAGTAAATTCCAAATAATCAGTTACTGTTAAATGTTTCTTCTTTTCTTTGCTGTATTAACAAATTCAGGCAGCACTGTAGACGTGTCTAGTATAGGGAAGATATTCCAGTTCCCTTTCTTTGAGCATGATCTTGTTGACATTCTGGTGGGGTCATTTGGCACGTGTGCGTGTGCGCATGCTTTGCAAACCAGTAGAACACCTTTTTAAATTTAGGAAAGAAATCAAGAGTCTTCTTTCAAATCATTGATTTAGAAAGAAACATGTTTGGAAACAAGTTCTAAAGAATTCCCGAAGGCAATCTAGTTAATCGTAAATCACTTGGAGGTTACATCAAATGGATCACTCTGAGATTATAATTGCATCAGGAAGGTATGTGGAATAGAACTTCTCTATCTTTTTGAGTTTCAATTTTTTCCATCTTCAAAATGGGACACCATAATGGTCCAGAATACAGTGTAGTGGGAGAGGTCTCAGCAAATGAATACTTGTGTTCAATGAGTGGCTCCTTCCCTGGACTTCACTCATAAAAATGTGTACTTTATCTAGCATAAAGACATCCTAAATACATTTTAGTCATTATTCTTAACACTCCCTCACATACCCCCTTAAAACACCTTAAGGTGTGTATTCTTAACACACCTCAAGATCTATGTTTAGTATCGGCACAGCTTTTACCTAAGAGGAAAATAAGACCCTTTCCCCCCATCCATATCTGGCTAGAGGACTTCAATTCTCAGCCCCAATAGTCTAGCTTTGTTCATCACCTACTGGGTGAGGTAGTCATAGAGGTCAGGATCACTTCTCGTCTATTCCTACTGGACCAAGCACAATGTTCAATTGGTTCCCAGAGTGTAGGGACAGTCACTCTCCCCCACTTATCCCCCCATACCCTTTGTTACTGACACTAACCCACGTCTGATGTCCTGACAAGTGTTCTTCTCAAAAACAGTCATGTTAAGTCATAGCACATCATTGTGTTGTTGTTCTTGGGCCTGAGGGAGTGGCTCCCAAACCATACGCCATGTTCGTTGTTAGTCAGTTATTCAGTATATAGCATGGAGTCTGATGCCCACATAGTCCATGCTCTGAAGGAAAACTTCAACAGTCTGGTAGTCTCATCATTCACACAGATCTCACCCATTCCCAACTTCCTCTTTCTCTCTCAGCAAGTCACTTTCTCATCTTGACTCTGAGTCTTGTTCTATTTGGGGAATCCTCTACCTTGAATTGTCCCCCTCATGTTCCTTAGTTCCTACTCCTTGGGTTCATCTGCCATTTTTGTAGTTAGTGGGGCTGGACTCCTGGGATAGTCCTTCCTTCCTATGGGTGCTGCCATATTGAAAATGAACACTTTCCTGTCTTTTTTACAATGTTTATCATGATGCTGAGTATGATGTCACTCTCTGCCCTGACATACAGGACATACCCTTCAGCCGCTCCACGTAGCCGGAGGACACATGGCCTGTGCCCTGGTCATCCCACTGGTGGTCCTTGATGAGTGCAGCGAACATGGCAGCAGTAAAGATGGTAAAGAAAGATGACCGCCAGGTGTCCATAATCATGTTGCTCATGTTGCCAAGGCATCGAAAATCAGATGGGCTAGACATGTAATGCGATTTGGAGATGACTGCTGGACTAGAGCCATTATCGACTGGATCCCACGGGATGTCAAAAGATCACGTGTCTACCCACCTACAAGATGGTCAGACTTCTTCAAGACCCTGGAGTAATGGTTTGAGGCTTTTCGTGTTCCTAAAGCAACCAGATGCCATTGGGCTACACTGGCACGTGATAGAGTCAAATGGAAATGTTACTGGCGCCTGCTCGACCAAATCGATGAATAAGGGGATGTTAAGTGATCAAGTGATCATGATGCTATTTCATTCTTGTTCTTTCTAGTCTTTTTTATCTAACATGCCATATGTTTTATTGTCTAAGATTACCTTCTTTGGTCTGAATACCACCATCCTAACTTCTTCCCTGAGAAAAGAATGCCTTTCTGAAACAAGGACGTCTCATCAGTCTTGTTAACTGCCAACCTCCTGGCAAATCTCAAAGCTCCTGAGAAGAGCTACTTGATAAATATTTGTGGAATAAATGAAGGAGAAAAATGTTGATGTCTGAATGCTGCAGTCAAAGGGTCAAGGCAAAAGCTTTGTAATAAGACAGACTTAGGGTTCAAATTTCCATGGGAATTGCTGATCTGGTCAGGGCAAACTCCATACTGTTGGTGGGACCTGCCTGACACGAAACCAAAACAGGAGAAATGTGGCTCATTTCAGAAATGTCTGGTAGTATTTGAGACCCAAATGGCAAATGCCCAAGTCAGGGCTGGGCTCCTTGAGTTTTCATTATGTCTGCCATTGAGTCACTCTTTTTGAGCTCAGCCACTGATTTCTCTTTGAAGGCTTCATACTTCTTGCAGCCCAAAGAAGCCTCATAAACACACCTGATATGTTGTTGCTTTTATTGTGAGGAAGGGGGGACTTATTAATTCTTTATGAGTCTCACAGCTTCAGTTCATCTTGGTTTGGGAATCAGGAGTAGTAGAAAAACAGAGGCTGAATCCCTGCTTTAACAGCTAGAAGCTGTGGATTGGCTGAGTGAAGGCCCCTTCAGAGACCTCTTTTCTTCACCAAACAACTGGGATGGGGTTCTCTGTCTTGCAGCTGCTTTGTGATGACTAAATGGTAGATTGCAGAGGTTTGTTTCCTGCTCCTGGGCTGCCTTTTATGTAATTTCTCCTTGGCCAGCTGTCAGGAATTACCAGCAGCTTGATGGTTCTGACACCAAGATTGGCAGCACCATTTTTCTCCAACGGCCCTGGGACACTGTCGTTCTGAGTCTTAGCAGTTGCTGCCTTGTGCCAGATATTCTTTGGTCTGTTCAGTGTCGCTCGGGTCTCTGCCTCCACCTTCACCTGGTCTTCTGTGCTGTGTCTCTCTGCTTCCTTTTCACTCTTTGATAACAAGCTCATCACATTTAGGATGTGCCGTCATCCAAGGTGACTTCATCTTGATCTTTAAAGACATCTACAAAGACTATTTCCAATGAAAGTTACATCCTTGAGTTCTGGGCACACATGAGATTGTGCCGGGGGTGGGGATGTATAGTGGTCAATGGGGACCTTTTTCAACTTAGTAGTTCTCAGTTGAGAGCTCTGAGATATTGCAGGGCTTCTTGTGTTTTCATCCTTCCTGAGTGACCCGTGTACTCACACATAGGGGCTCCTCTAGCGCCTCTCAAGTCTGCCCTTATTGCAGTTGGACTCAGTAGTGGTTCAGCTCTTAATAACCTTGTGAAGAGACTATTGTCCTCCCTGAAGCCACAAACCAGAAACTACCCAACTTCCCATTAACACACCCCCAGGCACGGACCAACGCTAATACATTGACACAAAAGAATACTTTTGAGCAATAAAAAGGATAAAAACAACAATTCTATGCAATGATGTGGATGAATCCTGAAAGCATGATGTTGGAAGACACCATGAAAGAGGGTGAATGTGATGATTTTATTCCTACTAGACGTTTAAAAAAGTTAAGCAAATTCTAGTGACAGAATATGGAAAGGGACTTTTTTCAGAGGTATGGTGAGAAAAGTACTGATGGAGTGGGTTCATGAAGGACTATTCTGAGGTGAGAAATGCAGTCTGTGGGTCAAATAGAACGATAGTCACCTAGACACATATTTCAAACTCAACACAGTGCACTTAGTGGTGCCCGTTTATATTGCTGTATCTTCAATAAAGTTATTAAAAAAAAACAACTACAAAAGGAATGTGGGAACCTGAAGGGGCACTGAGGGTATCTGTGGTATTAGAACTAACGTTTACAGGAAATGGGTCACTTCCAGCTGTCAAAGTCCAGACAGTCCAATAAACTCATTGTTTTGGTTTATTTGGGGGCCACACCCAGTGGTGCTCAGGGCTTAGTCCTGACAGGCTTGGGGGACCCTATTGGGTGCTGGAGGTGGAACTTGGGTCAGCTGCATGTAGGCAAACACTCCATGCCCTAACAATGAACTCACTGGAATAATTTTCTGGATTAATATAAAGCCAAAACCTCTTTTTTCTTCTTCTTTATCTTCTTTTGTTTATTATTCTTATTTTTTTTAAATCATTCCTTTGAAGTTTTGCACCCAGTGGTGCTGTTTTATTTTAATAGAGAATAAATCAAGATTGTGTTGTTCAAGTTTTGTGTGAAGCTGTGATTGTCATCCTCAGAACTGCAGATGCAATCAGAGAGAGAATGGAGGCCTTATAATTCAATGAATGGATGTGCTTCTGTGGTAATTTCTTCCATAATTACTTGTGTAAACTGTGTGTTTCTGTAATTGAAACTCAACAGTGTGGGGTAATTTATCAAAATCTATAATTTATTGTAGTTTTTCCATCTTGTTTCTTCATCTCTGGGCTCGTCCTCATTAGGATGTTGTTCTCTCACCCCCTTGAATCCCTCGTCCCATTTAGCTGAGGAGGCATATTCACACCCTATTGGGTGGGGGCTGGGGGCAGGACGGAGGAAGGTTCTGTGGGACTTGGAAGTTTAAAATCAATTTTCTGAAGGAGACAATTGGTATTGTTATTTGCAGTATGTATTTTCTGACAGGATCTAAGATATGATTTATGAAATGGTTTTGAAGAGATTGTCTACCTCAAGTGTCTAGATAATCACACCATTTTTTCTCTCATGCTCCCCATGCATTCATGTTCCTTCACAAAAGCCTGGTGGGGGAAGGGAGTCAGGGACCAGGAGGTGTGTTTTGCAAGCAAAGGATTTTCAATCACAGAGTCGTCAAGAACATCTCCGTGTCTCCTGACCTGAGGAAATACATCTGGGCTCCCATTCAAGTCTCACACCAAATTCATATTGAAAATCACCGAACAAAATACCCAAGAGATGACCAGGAGGCTCACCATCATTTCCTTTCCAGCAGATTACAGATAATAGCAAGAAAAAGAGTGAGATTGGAAGGGTCCCTAACTCAAAGGAAATTGGAAGAAACTTTGGAGAAACTTCCATAATTGAACACATTTTCAAGCCAAGTGGACCTCATCAGAATGAAATTCAGAAAAGAACTTAAGAAAGTAGAAAAGCACCTTTGTTCTCCAACCACCCAGAGCGAGTCAACAGTATTAGCAGTTTGACGTAGTTTCTTCCAATCTTTTCTTCTCTCCACAGTTCTTATGTTATTGGATATTATTTCCTATTGCATGTGTCATTCTTTTTAGGGAAATTCAAAATGATCAAAATTATTTTAAAAGTTTTAAATCAGTTTAAATTTCCTTCAGCATTTTTTGAGATATAATTTACACACAGCAAATTCACCCTATTTAGTGTACAATCTTCTGAATGATGCAAATGGGTGCTACCTTCATAATCAAGGTCTAGATTAACCACATTGCCATCAAAAAACTTCCCTCATAAACATTTTTTAAATGTTTCCTCATAAACATGTAAAATAATTTAAAAACTTCCTCATAAACATTTTAGCTCACTGTCAACTCTCAGTTTTCTTTTATTTCTCCCTTTGGAAAAACACAATTTTTAATAACTGCATAATAGTGCAATGAATAGATGTATCACTTTTGGGGGAACACCTTTGTTTTAATGGAGCATCAGTTCCATAAAATGGAACATCAGTTCAGTCCCATTTTTTCCTGTTGTAAAGAATACTGTGATGACTTGGTACCTGTTATTCTTCCTGGGTTTTCCAGAATTTTCTTATGATGGAATTCCAGAGTTGGGATTATTGAATTAGGGATTTTGAAAATCTCTGAACTTGGCTACCAGATTTGTATCCTTGATATTGAAAATATAAAAGTATCCTACAAAAGAAGGTAGAATTTGGAGTAGGGCAATCCTCATGTTAGGTCCCAGAAAATTTTAATTATTGAATTGAATCACAGCAAGATACAGTTACAAGGTTGTCATGATTAGTTTTTAGTCATATAATGTTCCAACACCCATCCCTTCACCAGTGTGTATTTCCAACCATTAATGTCCCCCCATTTCCCATACAGATACTGAAAAGTTTTCATGTATATTTCTTTAGCTACTTTCAACACTCAGTTCTTGCCCAGAGTGATCATTTCCAACTGTTTTGGTCATAATGGTCCCTTTTCTATCCTAACTGCCCTCTACCCACACACACTTGTAGCAAACTTACAACCATTGACCAGTCCTCCTGGGCTCTGTTTTCCCTGACTTTGAATATTAGTCTCATACTATCTTTTGACTACATTCATTTGTGGCATCCAGTATTTCTGATCATGCCATTATTTTACTTGGTCTTTGATAACTTCTCAGTGATCTCAGAACATTGTATGTGTTTTAACTGAATTCTCAAAGTCTCTTGTCCCCTGCCCTTTGCCTGTCCCACCCACCATGATCTACGTCTACCTTTATTATCTGTGTGCCTACTACTTGCATTCTCCTGAATGTGCTGCTTGTGCCCAAGATTCCTGTCTTTGTACATGTTTGCCCCCTGTTTATGAACATTCTCCTTGCCTCCCACTGTCTCCTTCTTTCCAAGCTTTCTTAATTTTCCATCTCTGTTCGAGTGAACCAGGTGCCTTTGCTCTGTGCTCAGTTCAGCTCTTTCTGTCTATCTCCCAGTTAGGTCCCATTTGTTCTCTTGTTCAACCGACACATACTGAGAATCTACGTGATGCTGAGTGCTAAGGGTCTGGCAGCAAATTAGAGAGACAAAAATACCTGTCAAAGAGGAGATGACGTTCTTGGAGGGGGAAAGGAGATAGTGGACCTGAATGATGAAAAGAAGCTGTCCTAGGGATAGGTGGAATAAAAAAAGGTGCTTTATGCAGAGGCTGGCCTGGTGCAAGAGTAGAAGGGGTGGGTCCATTTGAGAAATGGTAGCAACGTTCAGTTGCTGCAGGTTGGTGATTAAAGGTGTTGGAAATAAAGATGGAGAGGAAGGAAGAAGGATCTATGAAGGCCTTGTAGATCCTGATAGAGAGCATGACCCTGCCTGCAACTAGATGGAATAATTAGAGCTTCTAAAGGGAGAGTGGCAATATAGAACTAAAGTCTGGTGTCTGGGTAAAAAACTGGGAGATGATAAAAGGAAGATGACCAGGGCTGTCTCATACAAGAAAGAGTTCATGCCAGGAATCAGCCAACTGTTTCTGTAATGGGTGAAATTCTTAGGCTTTGTGGAACAAATGGTTTCTGTCACTTCTCTTCACTTCTGCCCCACATGAATGAAAGTGGCCACAGGCAACTTACCTCTGAAGGAAGGTGGCTGCTATATAGTAAGACTATTTGCAAAAGCAGCAGCAGACATCTATTTTGTTTTGGGGCCCTCAGTGTTTGCCCCTTCCTTTAGCCTATGAGTTCCATGAGGGCAGTAGTAAGTGATGACATGAAGTTAGTATTTTGAACATGGAAAAGTTGTTATCAGAGAAGTCAAAAGTCCTGGGTTTTTTGTTTGTTTTGGTTTTGGTTTGGGGCCATACTAACAAAGTCCCGGGTTCTTTTTGGCTCAGCACTCAGGAATTGCTCCTGGTGGTGCTCAGGAGTACCTGAGCTGAGGATTTAACCTGAGCTAGCTGCATGCAAGAGCCCTTCCTGTTGTACTGTTGGTCCAGCACAAGTCCTGTTTTTTACCCTCACTTAATCACTTGACATCCCATTATTCATCGATTTGCTTGAGTGGGCGCCAGTAACATTTCCATTTGACCTTATCATGTGCCAGTGTAGCCCAATGGCATGTGCTTGCTCCAGGATACGAAGAGCCTCAAACAGTTCATTCAGGGTTTTGACGAAGAAGTCTGACCATCAGCCACGTGATCTTTTGACCTCCCATAGGATTCAGGTGGTAAGGACTCTAGTCCAGCGGTTGTCTCCAAATCGCATTACATGTCCAACCCATCTGATTTTCGATGTCTTGGCAAACAAGACATCCCTGTGCTCAGCCACTCATGAGGCGCCCGGGAGGCATGGTGGGTTCAAGCCCTGGCCTGCCACCCCAGCAGAGCCTCACAACAAGCCAGACAATCCCCCGACTCCATGGGGCCCGCCATTTTCCACATCCGGACTTCCCTCTCGTCACAACTCCACCCAGCAGACCAGACTATCACAGACCGGCTTGCGCGGAATAAATGCTTTATTTAGAGGTGACTACAACAGTGTGCCACCCACACGGCAAGCCTGGCAAGCTGCTCGTGTAGTATTTGATATGCCAAATACCAGTAACATTTATATTAGGTCATTCCCATGACCTAATATAATGGTTTGAGGCTCTTTATGTTCCTGGAGCAAGCCGATGCCTTTGGGTTCTACTAGCATGCAACAGGACATATGGAGATATTACTGGTGCCCCCTCTAGCAAATAGATGATTAACGGGAAGATAGTGATAGTGATAGTGATAGTGGCAAACAAGACAGTATCCCTGACTCACGATTGCTGATGGAGGTCGGAACTCCGTATTTCTTCTCTCACTTGAGTTAGGCGTGATATTCCAAGCATAGCTCTTTCGATTCCTCTTTGGAAGACCCGAATAGCATTCTCATCCTGCTTTTGTATGGCCCAGGTCTCTGAGGTGTATGTCAATGCAGGGAGAATGGTGGAATTGAAGAGATGTGCCTGAAGCTAGAGGTTCTTTGTACTTTTAACTATTTCTTTGATGGTCTTGAAGGAGTTCCATGCCGCTCTCTTTCTCCTGCGCAGCTCAGGTTTTAGGTCGTTCATCATGTTGACTTCTCGATCTAGGTACACATAACTGCTGCATTCAGAGATGTTTGTTCCATTGAGAGTGAATGAGGCCTCTGGAACTAGTTCATTTTTCATGAACATAGTTTTGTTGAGATTCAGCTGTAGACCTATCTTTCCACATTTTCAGTCAAAGTCAGCCAGCATTTGTGCTGCTTGGCTAATGTTTGGTGTTATTAGAACTATGTCATCAGCGAAGTGGAGGTAGTATAGTCGCCAACCATCTATCTTCACTCCCATTCCTTCCCATTCTAATTGTCTTGAGGGTGGCGCTGAAGAGTTTTGGTGAAATGGTATCACCCTGTCGAACCCCTCTTTTGACATCAAGGATCACTTCCTTGTAGAATGGTGAGATCCTGGTGGTGAATCCGTAATACAGCTCACGAAGGATCTTGATGGCGATAATGACTTGATGGTGTTTGAACGCCCTGTTTGGCTAGGGCTTCAATGACCACTTCAGCCTCCACAGAATCAAAGGCTTTCTTAATAATCAATGAATGTGAGACAGAGTGGCATCTTGAACTCCCCCACAAACCTCAATGAGCTTGGTTATCATGGATATGGTTGATTGTGTTGAATACTTTTTGGAAGCTAGCTTGCTTGCATGGTTGTCCTTCATCTAATGTTCTGCCAATCTTGTTAAGGATGACTTGAGTGAACAGCTTGTAGATGACAGACAATAGTTCTGTTGATAGTTGGCGATAGTTGCCAATGTTGTGGATGTCTCCCTTCGTGAACAGTAGAGCTGCTGATTTTCCATTGGGAGGGCACCTTGCATTTAGACAGGTAGTGTGTGAAGAACTGAGCCACTGATGAGTACTGATGGCAGATTCTTCAGGTTTTCAGGTCTGACTCTGTCTGGGCTGGGTGCCATTTGCTTCTTTATCGACAAAATGGCATGTCAGATTTCAGAAGTTGAGAACGTTGGGAATGACATATCCATCCTGCGGAATTTGAATTTAGTCTGTGGGCAGGAGGATGTGGCTATCAGAGATCTGAGTATCATGGATAATTTTCATGGAAAATTATCATGGATAATTTTCTCCATTGCCTTTCTGTAAGATGTGATAGATCCATCAGGACGTCGGAGGGCAGTCATCTTGGTCTTATAGTTCACGAAGGACAGGCGTGCATTGCAAATGCTTTTTGTGGTTTCTGCTGCATCAGCCAGTATTTCTGCCCTTCTCTCTTTGAGGTCTTTCTTTATCACTTCTCTGCAGTGCATTTCAAGCTTGGATGTTAGCATTTGATTGCCTGAGGCTCACACCTTGCCACATTGGCGAATGAGCTCAAGAGTTTTTGAAGACAGGCGTCCTTTTGTGTCTTTCTCTCTCTCTCTCTCTCTCTCTCTCAGCATTTTTCACACAATCATGGAGGTGCAAACCAGTCGGTTGTATTCTTCATCAATGTCGTCGATGATGGCATCTTCCAATGTTGCCACAATGGTGCCAAGTCGTTCCCAGTTGGTGGTCATTCTGGGAGTTCTCTTAAACTTTGCACCTTTTTCTTCCCATTGTGTGAAGTAGAATTTTTGCATGAAGGAGAAGGTGGTCTAATCCTGTTTAGAATTGTGGGACAACAGCGACTTAGGTCAGGCAAAACTGTCGATTGAATATGATGTGATCAATTTCATTGTGGAACTGTCAGCCAGGAGATTTCCATGTCCAATGTTTCAATTCAGCCTTCTGGAACTGTGAGTTCCCATGAATGGTCTTGGTGGTCATGATGAACTCAGATAGTCTCTCACCCTTTTCGTTCCATTTTAGGCCATGGGTCCTCATGTGGAGTTCTTCGGCAGATCTTCTCAATCCTATCTTGGCATTAAAATCACCGACTATGATCTTGTAGAAGGTGTGATCTTCTTTATAAAACTCCTCCAGTTCCATGTAGAATTTCTCAATTTCTCCTTCATTGTATGTGGATGTTGGTGTGTAGGCAACAAAGATAGAAACTGCTGGCAGTGGGTCACATCTCTTCAAGTGTAATCGTGCTATTCAGTTTGTTAGGCATTCAAATGAATCAATTCTCATGGCCAGGTTCATGTTGACAAGGACACTGACACCACCTACACCTCTTTCATCGCATATTCCCAGGAACAGTTCTTCTCCAGTGTCAAAAATGGTGTGATGCGATTGATGCCTCCTCAGCTCATTCAGACCAATGATGTCATTCATACTTGATCTTTTGCACTTGTACCATCAGGTCGTCAATATATGCTTCCTATGCCAGCGCACGTGCATTGAAAGTACAGACAGTCATTTTAGTCCTTTTTCGTTTTGGCAGCCTAGTTTGACCCTGAGATTTTATCAGCTACTCCTTGTTCATTCTTCTTAGAGCTGCTGTATTAAGGGCTCTTTCAGGGTCAGGGAAATAAACATTGTTATTACTGGTTTTTGCACATCGAATACACATGGGACAGCTTGCCAGGCTCTGCCGTGCGGGTGGTATACTCTCAGTAGCTTTCCGGCTCTCTGAGAGGGGTGGGTAGAATATTCTTGATAATTTAGAGATAAATATGGAGATTTATCTCTAAATTAAGTTGGGAGAGCTGGTACCTGCTGCTCTGCCTGGAGTATCTGTGTCTGTGGTTCAAGCATTCCTGGGCTTGAAATACTTTCCTCTGAAGGGTGGGTCTCTGAAGGGTGGGTCTCTGTAGGCTGGGTCTCTGACAAGCCAATTTAGTGGGGAGAGCTGTTAAGTGGGGATTAAGTGGGGAGAGCTGGTAGCTGCTGCTCTGCCTGGAGTATCTGTGTCTGTGGTTCAAGCATTCCTGGGCTTGAAATACTTTCCTCTGAAGGGTGGGTCTCTGAAGGGTGGGTCTCTGTAGGCTGGGTCTCTGACAAGCCAGGCTGGAGATTTGCTTAGTCTCTTGGGTGGAGTTCTTATATTTTCCTGTTAGGAAGATTTAAACCACCTGATTCTGTCTTCTGTTCCTGTTCTGTTCTAAAGCTGTTGTGTATTCCGGGCCCAAATGTGCAGTTCTTCCAGGAGACAGCATGATATATCCCAGCTTGGGCCCTCAGTACTTTTTTTCCCCTCAGTTTTTTTCCTAGGGACTTTTAATTGTAAACAGGATGATGCCACACAGATTTGGGATCAGCAACTAGAAAGTTTAATAAAGAATGCTGTGGAGAGATCGGCTGGAACGTTAGTTGTGGGTTTATCTATAAAGATGGGGTATTATTGCTTTCTTTTTAGGATTCTATCTTTTTCTTTAAAAATTTTTTTTCCTTTGATCATACCCTTATGGGCTCAGGGCTTACTCTTAGCTCTGAACTCAGGGCTCACTCCTGATAGAACTCAGAATGTGTGAGGCAGGGAATAGAGACCAGATTGGCCATGTACAGAACAAATGTCTTACCTGCCATACTTTCTCTCCAGCTCCAAAGATGAGTTTCCTAAGATATTAATCATGGATGTGGCCATCTAGGGAAAGACTTTATGTAGAGAAGAAGATGGGATAGGAAAGGGTAGAGAGGAGAGGAGGAGGAGAGAGGAAGAAATACATGGAAGGTCTGATCCCCAGAGCAGCTGAGCATTTAGTCCCTTGTAGATGAGAAAGAACTGGCAAAATAATTGAAGTATCCATGAATAGTCTAATAATTTACAAATTCAGGTGAAGAGGTTTTGTATTTTTTTTTCTTTTTTTTTTTTAAGTATTTTATTATACCACCGTGAGATATACAAATAAAAAGATATACAATTAAAAAGTTCATGTTTGGGTTTTGGTCATACAGTGTTTCAGCACCCGTCCCTCCACCAGTGCCCATCTCCCACCACCAACATCCCCGGTTCCCTCCCCCTTCCCCAGCCCTGCTCCATGGCAGGTTCTTTATTTCTTTCCCTTTCTCTCTCTTTCTCTTTTCCTTCCCTTCCAGACTATGGATTACAGAACATACATTAAAGGGTTGTCATGTGTATCCTTTTGCCTCTATTTAATGCTCAGTTCTAGGTTGGCATTAGTACCCTCGACTATTATTAGCCCCCTGTTCCATTTTCTGTCTTACCTAAACTCTGACTCCCACACGTTTGTGATAATCTCCACCTTTGAGGTTTTGTATTTTTAAGGAGGAAGTATGAGCAAATTGCCTGAGATTGATGATTTTCTTTGTATAAGATTACTTATACAAAGAGAACTGAGAATTAACTATTAATCTTGGTATCATGGGTTTATTAGCAACCTGGATAAAAAGTTGGAGTTGTAGTGAGGTGGGCTGTGAGGTATGCTACTGTGGGTAGGAAAGGGAAATGGGGAGGTGATGGAAGGAGGTCTGTAGAGACCCAGAAGGGTGTCTACAAAATGTGAATGACTCCAATATACTAGCCTGTGCCTGGGAAAGTTCGTGAAGAGGTTCGTGAAGAGGAACATGAACGCAGAGGATAGGAGGGAAGCAGTGAAGTCATGTGAATGGGAAGAGTCCTAGAGAAGGGGTTGGCCTGTTATGGACACACACACATACACAAGAAGATGGGCCTCACAGGACGCCCCTTTTACCAAGTCCCCATGTGGTTTAGCGTACACATCCATCCCAGATTGCCCATGTCCCAGTCCAGTTCAGGGCTCTCCTTCCCCAGGGAAATCTGCCTTTTTCTTAGGCAGCTTCAGGAGAAAAGAGGCCACATCAGGTCATATCCCATTTCTTAGCCACCTCATTTCTATCTTTGGTTTCTATCATCATTCTCAGGGAGGCCCACATTTACATACTGCCTACAGCTGCGTGACCTTTGGGACATGACTTAATCTCTCTGATCCTTATTTTCTCCATCTCTAACAGTGGGAAATGAGGACATCTCTGGGATGGATGACTGTGAGGGTTAAATAAACATGTTGAGCACTTCAGCGGGTAGCAAGCTGTTTCTCCTGGTGTCTCTTCTTTGTATTATTGTTGGCAAGTGATGGGGATGATAAGACTGGCAGCAGTGATGAGAGCTGATCATTACACTGGGAGTAGAGGGGTAGGAGTGAGTATCAGGCTTGCCTGGGACTTAATTGACTCCCACTGGAATACTTTGGGGATGCAAATAACAGAAACCTGCTTAAAGGTGAGGTCACTTCTCACTTCCTGGAGTAGAAGCCTGCAGCTAAGACTACAGTGATTCAAGGGATGGATGCAGGTGAGGCAGAAGAGATGACAGCAGGTCTCTGTGTTCATTGGCGACTACCAGGTTCTTCAATATTTTCAAGAATGAAAATACTGAGTAATAAAGATGCTCAGACTCAGAGTTGGAAAGCAGAAACGTTTATTGGGAAGAGAAAAGAAAAGGAGCTTCCCATGCGGGAGTGGAGGGAACTCGTATAGGACTAAGTATGGCCCTTTTGTGGCAAGGCTCAGGGGTTCCGCCTGGCTCTGTACTCAGGAATTACTCCTGGCTTGGCTCAGAGAACCATATGGGATCCCGGGGTGGAACCTGCTCTACTATCATTCCTGGCTTCTCTGATTAGTCCTCTTATAAACCCTTATTTGCGTACCCAGTCCAATTGGTTCCCCGCATCCCATCATTGCATAAAGACACATATGCAGGGCATTGGTCGGATACAATTTGATGCCTTTTTTTTTCTTTTTGGGTCACACCAGGCAATGCTCAGGTGTTCCTCCTGGTTCTACATGCAGGAATTACTCCTGGTGGTGCTCTGGGGACCATGTGGGATGCTGAGGATTGAGCCTGGGTCAGTTGCATGCAAGGCAAATGCCTTCCCTACTCTTATTGCTCTAACTCCAGGAAATATAAAACTTTTAATGAGGATTCAGATGAATTTTAATTCAGTGACCTAGATTAGTTAGTTAGTTTTAGTTTCTGCAAAGGTGCTTAAAGCACATGCCCTGTGAACTTACTTCGTCTCCATCTTCTTTTTTTTTTTGTAAGCACTCCCTAGCCCCGTGACCTCTTCTCTTCATCTGTGTAAACGGAGAACTTGCAGAAATAACAAAATTTAATTGGCTGATTGAATGCTCTCAGGGCTGCACAGAACCTGGAGGGTGAAGTTGGTTTCTTTGGTGTTTGGCTTGACCACCCCCCGCTCCCCTGCTCTCAGCCATGGGCAAAGGGAGAGAAGCTGATAATCCAGGTGTAAGTCTTGGGGGACAAGTGTTCAGGTGCTTCTCTTGATTCCATCAGTTCCCTTCTAGTTCTAAAACAGGGAAAAGAATTCTGGTTAGTTGAGGAGACAGGGGAGAAGGAAGAGTATTTAATTTTCACCAAGTGTTTCACTAAAAAAATTAAATTTGGGGCCAGAACGATAGTACAGTGGGTTGGGTGTTTTGCCTTTCATGCAACTGACCCAGGTTCAATCCCTGGCATCCCATATGATACCCCCCTAGTACTGCCAGAAGTGATTCCTGAGTGCAGAGTCAGGAGTAACCCCTGAGCATTGCCTGGTGTGACCCAAAAAGGAAAAAAAAGACATCAGATTGCATCCGACCAATGAGACTGCAGATGTTTCTTTATGCAAATGACAGAATGTGGGTAACCAATTGAACTGGGTATGCAAATAAGGGTTTATAAGAGGGCCAATCTGAGGGGCCTGCAGTCATAGTAGAGCAGGTTCCATCCCCAGCATCCCGTATAGTCCTCTGAACCCAGCCAGGAGTAATTCCTCAGTGCAGAGCCAGGAGGAACCCCTGAGCATCACTGGATGTGGCCCAAAAAGGACAAAATAAATAAATACATTTTAAAACGTATTTTAAAAATAAAATCATTTTAAAATAAATAAATACATTTTAAAATGTTATTCATTTTCACAACCTCCAAAGGGAAGTTGTGATCTCCTTAGCAGAGATGAAAAGACTGTGGTTCATGATAAAAGAGTGATGAAAGCTCAAACACCTGGTGAGGGGGTTTCCAGCTGACCTGTGCCCACTCCAGTTCTCTGTGTTTTCTCCCATTTTCTGAATGTTGAATTGCTATTTTGGCACCTGAAAAACGTTTTGCACATACCGCATGCATAGTTATATGAACGTATCTGTCTTGCTAGGAGCAGAAACACATACAGATTACCTTAAGCAAAGAAAGAATCTTTTTTATCAGAATACTGATGACTCACAGAGCCGAAGTGCATGTTGGAGGCTCAGGAGAGAAAGTGGCAGTAATGAGGGACGTGAGTGCCATCTAGACCTTCGTTTCCTTATTGAGCTTCTCTGTGTTCGCTTCATCCTTCTCAGTCTACACTCGGTCTTCTTTACTTACCACAAAATGGAAGCAGAAAAGATAGCTGGCATTCACTTCTGGTTTCTACATGACTCAACACACAACAGAATTCACCTTTTGTTTCTCTCCAAATCTTGACCCCTTTCAAATTCCGTGTTGTCAGGGAGGTGATGTATTGACCTGGTCTGTCTCAAACCCTAGTCCCCTCATTTGTGCGTAAAGTCAGGGGGTAATATTACACCAAAAATGGCAGCTCCCTCTGGGACATCCCGGCTGGAGGGTGGTGATCAAGTTTCAGCCAACAGTGAGGGAGAGATACAGGAAGTTGTGGTCATGCTGGAGAGACGTAATTCTCCTGTTAGAAGAGCACCAACTCCTAAAGAAGACTCCGTGAATTGCATGTCAGAGTAGGAGGGTTTTGAAGTAAACCCTTCATGAATGCAGCCTGTTAGCACATTGGTCATGCCATGGGGTTTGTTTATTCCCTGCTTTGAATCTCGAGGTAGAAAGCAGGATGAGTTGCCATTTGGAAAGGAGGGAAAGCTGGTATACAAGCTTGATTTTTATGCACAGGGAAGCAGAAAAAAAGGCCACAGGGCTCTCCTTAGAACTGAAATTGGTACATTCTTATCTTTAAGGCAGAGTGCTTCTGGTTCTGGGGAGACACAAAATACTGCAGGATTTTAAAAAAACATTTTAACCTTCCTTTAAAACCATGTTCTCAACCATGGACTCATGTTAGGATTTTTTCTCTTTTTTGGGGGCGGATTTTGGGGGTGGGTCACACCCGGCGATGCTCAGGGAGTTCTCCTAGCTCTGCACTCAGAGATTACTCCTGGTGGTGCTCGGGGAACCATACGGGATGCCGGGGATCGAACCTGGGCCGGCATGGGCCGGCCGCATGCAAGGCAAATGCCTTACCCGCTGGACTATCGCTCCGGCCCCATGTTTGATTTTTCAAGCAGAAATCTTACTTTTCACAATCTTTGGGCTTCAGTCCCATCTCCTACGATGCTGATTCAATTATTCTGGTGTGGGGTGGAACACATCAGTTTCCCTAAACTCTTCCAAGCTGAGTTCCATATCCACAGAAGGGAAAGCCACTGGTTTCAGGGAGAAGCAGTGGACCACGGAAAGTAGCCTATGCTCAGACAAGACAAAGACCAGTGAGGTGATCATAGAAAGGTGTGATTTGCCAGAGACAGGTGTTGACAAGGGTCTGATGGGATGGACTGTGCTGAAGTCACTGATTGATCTCTCTGAAGTACAGGTTGGGGATAATTATAAGAGGAGCTGAAGCTCAGGTGGGTTCTGTTAGTCTTGAGAACACTCATCCTGGCTCCAATTTGCTCTGCCCTTTCAGTTCATCATCTGCAGTCAGCAACGATGCTGGAGCACTTGAGGAAGAGCTCTTCAAGCCCAAAGGTGATGGGGTAACAGATTGGAGAGGCTGGGCCTGAGACACAGCCAAGTGCAGAACATGCACTTTCTCCATTAACTCCCCGAGGAAGTCCACCCAGCTCA
Source organism: Cryptotis parvus (assembly GCA_021461705.1). Taxonomy (NCBI): domain Eukaryota; kingdom Metazoa; phylum Chordata; class Mammalia; order Eulipotyphla; family Soricidae; genus Cryptotis; species Cryptotis parvus. The sequence goes on along the minus strand of JAJIBD010004447.1, from coordinate 36,653 downwards.
TCATCTGCTGCAGAGTTGAAAACACCTCCTTGAATCCACACAGCACTTTGTAACCTAGAAACCTGCCTCCAAATATCTCAGTGTTCCCCCAAGCAGGATAAAATGAGCCATAGGGGGTACAGAAGATTTTTTTCGGTGCTCATGTGTGTGTGTGTGTGTGTGTGTGTGTGTGTGTGTGCGTGCGTGCACACACGCTTGTAGATTGAAGGGGTGGGGACATCATTTGCTACTGAAAATCATAACTTCACACATGATTATTTCTTATGATAAAGTAGATTTTGATGGTTTTTCCCCCTCCCTTTTTGAGTGAGTGGATTGAGATATGAATTTCAAGTGGTGGGCTGGGAAGGTAGTAAATCACGCTGTGTTTTGAAGAGGATCAGAGTTTGGGGAACACCATGTTATTTTGCTGAATCACCAACAATCCAGAGTTAAGTAGGTTGTTGCTTGTTCTTTTAGCTTTATTTTTATGGGTTAGGAAATCGGGGCTTTGAAGGTCAAAATAACCCAGGCAGTTCCTTTGCCATATTAAATCTGCATCTTCTGAGTCAGACTCCAGCAGCTTTATATTCCCATATTCTTCTACCAAGAACCAATGTATCTGCCAGAGCCATTTTTTTTTTGGTTCTGGACAAGAAAGATCATATTGGCACCATCCACACTCTTCATATGCGACCTTTGGGACCTCTTTAGTATTAGTGGTGTAGGCATGTGCCTTCACGCTCAGGAAGAACAAGGGGGCATTTTTTTTAAATGAAATGTGTCCCATCATAATGTATTTCTTTTGTGGTCTCTTTTTGAGTCACACCCGGCGATGCTCAGCGGTTACTCCTAGCTCCTGCACTCAGAGATGCTTAGGGGAACCGTATGGTATGCGGGGATGGAATCCAGGTTAATGGTGTGCAAGGCAAACACCCTACCTGCTGTTCTATCACTCTGGCCCCTGTAGTGGATGCTTCAGCATCTTTTCCTCACATGCGATGTATTATCTGGATGCCTTTTGGCATCATTAAGCTTTTGCCACAAACAGCACACAGGTGTGGATCTTCCATAAGGCCAATCACAGAGGCCTCACTTGCCTCCTGCAAAGCACCGGGTAGCTCGCCCAGAAGTGCAGATCTGCTTTGAAGCCTTGAGCAGTGGCTGGCATCAGATACTGGAAGGGAAGTTCGGGAATCAGAAGTTCCTCAAACTTGGAGACCGCCTCACCCCTCCTTGGTAGGTCTATAATGGTGAGTTTCTTCACCCTCTCCGATAGAGGGCACACTCTCGCGAGTGACTTTTAAAGTCAGATTTAAAGCTTCCTCAGGTGGGCTTGTGAGCTTGGGGCAGTCCACGTTGTAGGACCATGGAAGGAAGAGCCCTCCCACCTTCCTCCCCTTCTTCAGCCTGACTCAGGTGAGGCGCTGCTGGCGTTGGAGTCCACTTTAGGGCATTGAGGTGGGGATGTGGGGGGGAGGGGTATACACAATGGATGCACGGGGCCCAGTTGTAATAGCTTCATGTGTGGGTGAAGTAACTGGTCTGAGCGGACAGCAGTGGTCACAGATACCCAGGTTTTGAAGATGTGGTACTTGGTGTGGATCTGGCAGGCGGTTTATTTTGGCTGGGGCATTCATCTCTGAATTCTGCTTGCAGTATACCAGTCACAGACTTACTGCTCGCTGAGATGGGAGCAGGTGTCTTCATCAGCCGGTACCTCCCCTGAGAGCACAGTTAATAGAAGAATTGCCCATCACCGCGCTTTCAGCTATGATGACCTAGAAAATAGTTACATGGGTTAATATTTAAAGAAATCTTTGATTACTCGCTACCACTTACACTCCTGTTCACTCAGTCTTCAGACTCACAGCTTTTTACTTGCTTCTTTGCTTACTCATAATATTCTGAACTTTTTTAGTTTGTTTTTGTTGTTGGACAACGCCTGGGTTTCCTCTGGGTTTCCTCTGTGCGCAGGGCTTCCTCCAGGCTCTGCACGCAGGAATCACTCCTTGCAGTGCTCAGGGGACCATATGGGGTGCTGGGGATCAAAACCAGGTTAGTGGCGTGCAAGGCAAAGCACGCGACCTGCTGTACTATCTCTCCAGCCCTGCTGCGTATTTTAAAGAGAGTTTTTGGCCCTCCTTTTCTGATGTGTGGTCAGTTCTTCCCTAAACACCATGAGACTGAACAGCGCAGTGTACAATAGGAAGATCAGTGTGGGAGAGCAGTTACTGTCTGAAGGCCTGTCGTGGGGTTCAGGGGTCTGGGAGTGAACAGATTAGCAGCTAAGAGAACAGGGACTAAACAATTGTGTCTTTATCTGCCTCTGGGCAGCAGTGTGAGCTGGAGAGGGACACGGCTGGAGAAGAGACTCCTCTGAGGTTCCTTTCCTGATTCCTGTTTGAAATCCCAGGGAAGAATACATAAAAAGATGCCCTTGGGGCCTAAGAAACAGCACAGGGGAAGGCACTTGCCTGGCATGTGGTTGATCCTGGTTCAATCCCCAGCATTGCATATGGTACCCCAAGCTCTACCAGGGTCACACCTGAGTACAGAACCAGGGTGAGTCCCTGAGCACCACCAGGTGTGGCCCAAAGCCTGTGGGATCTTAAAGGCACAGTACCTCCCAAGGTCTGTTAAGACAATTGAGGCCAGGGTTCTGAATCTGACAGAGACCCCAGGAGGGCCCCCGGAGAGCATGGGGTGGGGGGCTTCCGAACTGAGAGAGCAGCAGACAGGCCCCCAAAGAGAGCAGCCTGCAGGAGAAACGTCAGAGAGAGAGACAGGTCGCAGGAGAGGTTCCTGCGAGAGCAAGCAAGAGATGAAACAAAGTAAACGTTAAAGAATAACTTCAGGAACTGCTAGCCCTGCTGGTTATTCTGCTGACAGGTCAGGGGAACAGTATCCGCCCGACACAGGCCGGGGGCCCTAACGGACAGTGAGAACTGCTGGGCACCCAGCTCGGCCCCAGCATCTGCTGCCATGGTCACCCCTGACCCCCAAGTAATGTTAAGGCTATGGAACCCACCGGAGGTCCCTTGAGCGTGGGGCCTTGGGACCTCCCCTGAGGGGGAAGCACAATCCCCCTCCATTAGTTTGTTTGTTTTTTTTTTTTTGCTTTTTTGGGTCATACCTGGCAATGCTCAGGGGTTACTCCCTGGCTCTGCACTCAGGAATTACTCCTGCAGTGCTCAGGAGTAATTCCTGAGTGCAGAGCCAGGAGATGCCGGGATTGCATCTGAGTCAGCCACTTGCAAGACAAACGCCCTACCCGCTGGACTATAGCTCTGGCCCCCAATTACAGTTATTTTTAAGCCTTAACATATGGCATCCGAGTGTCAGTTTTCAGCTGTGCGGCTGACTGACAGCATTAGGTACAGAACCAGTCCAGAGGCTCTGAACTCCCTTTAGGCCTTTCTTCAGACAATTTCCTTGCTCTGCCCTTAGGCAGGCTCAGCCAACCCTTCTCTCTGCTCCTCGAACTATCCTGTCAGGCTCTCTGCTCCTCCAATACACTCCTGCCAGTCAGGCAGAGAACCCAGTCTCAACTTACAACTCAACTGCTTTTCCAACTCTTTTATGTCCCCGTAATTTGGGCACCGGCCATCCCTTTAAAGGGATCTCTTAAATCTCTTTAAGGGACCCAATAAAACTCCACCATCCCCACCCCCACCAAAATGTGCCCCTCATCTACATTGATGTGATGTGATGACTTCAGGGGCCAAGTTTAGAGGCGCTTATAGTTAGGGGAAGCGTGATCTGAGACCCCCTCCCTATGCCTCCTTTCACTCTGGGGTCACAAAAGACCCAGATTCTTTTTTGAAGCCCCTAAGGAGCCCGGATATTGACCATGTCTGTCTAGGAGACTTGCAGTGGCCATCATCCTGCCACAGGAGAGGCGAGCTGTGGTGGACTCTGTGGCGGGCCTCTGGTTTGAAGACCAAAAGGCGCTGTTTGGAGGGCATGATTTCGTCCCCACTAACAAGGCACTGCTCTGAGTACTTGTCCCGGTACCCTAAGATGATGACATCTGTGCTCTGGCTAGCAGGAATCAGAATTTGTGGCGTTCTTAGCCTACCTCTGCTACATCCGGGAGATTCTTCGTCATTTCCTCACCTAAGTGTGCTGCTCAGTGGTCGGGGTCTTCTCCATCTTTCTCGTTCTCTTGTCTTGTTGTCTTCCTTCTCTCGCTGGGGGTTGCTGCACCAATGCAGGCATAATTGTGAGGTAACAGGTTCTTCTGTAAATGACAAAGGTCTTTGACTTCAGAGATGGTAGCCCCTAAGCTGTTTATTTTTTTTCATTAAAAAATAACTCAACATAAAACTTCCAAACTCAGCAGTCATCTGCACAGAATAATTTGTGTGTTATATATCACAGTTGCTTCGGGACTGAAATGATAAAATGCAAAAATAATGATGGCTATTAGGTAAGCCAATACCGTGTTCCAGTCATCTATAAGCCTCCAACAGCTTGGCCATAAAAGCACAAGAGTCCACTTGTGATAGGAGATGCTTGTCAGCCTGTCACAAACATCAGGATGGTGTCCTAGCAGTTACAATTTTATTTGACTGACAAAAAAATCATGAGAATGAAGAATGATTATTACACTGATACATAGTTTGTCAAATGGTACAGTAAAATGGTTATGGGAATCAGAACATGTGCTTGGTCTCCTGAGTTTTGAGATCTGGCAACTTGACCTATTCCCAATGAACCCCAGTGAACCCCAGCTCCTTTATCAAGAAATACCAGTCTGCTCCTGTATTATTCAAGTGCTTTCCTTGTGCCAGCCATCAGAGTGAAGCACAGTAGGAATAGTAAATATTGCCATTTTACAAAGGAGGGAAATGAGCATTGGAGAGGTTTCTTGCCCTAAATCATGTGGATATAATGAATGGGAACCCCACTTTTGAACCCCGACTCAATGGTACATGCAAGAATGGGCACAATGACACCCATCTTGAGAGGCAAGGCTAAATGTTGTTGCTTGTGTTTCTCATACATCATGGCACCTCTCTAAGTAATACTATGCCTGTCTCGCAATTTCCTTCCAAGGGAGATGTATTATTATTGTTTTTGTTATTGTTGTTATTATTATTATCGTGTTGAGATGGAGTCAAAGGCCTTAATGTGCAAAGCAAGTTGTCTACTGCTGAGGTACATTCTGGCCCTAATAATCTTTTTGTTTGGAGGCCATACCTGGAGATGCTCAGGGTTTACTCCTGGCTCTGCACTCAGGACTTACTCCTGGTGGTGCTCAGGGGACTGTTGCAGTACACTGCTGCCCAGAGCCTCTGCATCTGGCCTGGAGTTGCCTCCTGCCCGTCACTTTGTAGATAGGAGGAGGACAGTTTGAATGTGGCAGTTCATCTGACCATGTATTCTATACTGGTTGGCATAAATATTCTCTCATGCTGCCACAATCATCATGGGACTAGCTAGATCTTACCGGTATATTTGCCTGGCCATGTTGGATCGCTAAGTAATTAAACCAGAGAGAAATGCTATTTGCTTCCAAGCAAGCAAGCAAGGCACTCTGATAACTCAAAGCTAATATACAGAACAACCATGAAGTAAAGACAAGAGTCTTGTGAAGACTTGGAGAAATATTTAACTGGCTATAGAATATTCTTTGGTACAGAATATTCTTTTGTACTCTGAGATACAGCTCAACTCAGAAGCGCCTCCTCCACTGCAGGGGGCACTTCCAAGGCAGATCTTGGCTCAGCAACATTATTATCTCAAAGAGCCTAGGTGAGGTCCTGGGAGAAATTACCTGAGGGAATTTGACCTTAATGGTTTTCTGTTGGAGTGGGAGGTCTGGGTTGCAGGGATATAAAAACCTAGCCTGCTTCTTTTCTCACTGTCTCTCCCCCTTTCTGCTGGTGCCTCCTCGCTGTCTCCTCTCTGCAGGGCCTTAACACGTGGTGGCAGCCTTCTTGGTCTACATGTGGCCGTGGCCCAGCCAGGAACCTTAAGTTCACGGTTTTTTGCTATTGCTTTTTTGTATGCCAGAACCTGTGTTAAGCATTTTGAAACCTCTGGATTCACACGTCTTTCTCCGTCTGCTAACTGCTGATCCCCTGGGGCAGAAGGGGATCCCTTACTCTGCTCCTGGATTTTGTGTATGGTGCCCCAGCATTTCCCCACAGGGGACCATATGGGATGCTAGGGACCAAATCTGGGTTGGCCGTGAGCAAATACCCTGATCGCTGTACTACCACTCCAACCCCTATTTTTTTTTTTAAACAATAAGCAACCCTTCATAGCTGAGGCCACTTGATATTAACAGGCCTGTTTGAATTAGGGCTTCTTGTGCGATATCTTAGCCATATGATTTCTCTTTTTGAAGTCCCAGATGGGTGACTTTACATGGAGAATCTCTGATCGTTGCAGAAGCAGTCGTTGGAGACCAGCACAGTTATCATTTCTTTGAGACTTAGGGAAAACATGTTTACTTGATTAATCTTGGAAGGACTGGGAGAAAGAGGCAGTGTTTGAGCCCGGGAGTTGAGTGCAGATAATGCTGCTTCATCACACACAGCTCTTGCTTGTTGCTTTTCCTTCTCCACTTTATTTAAACATCTTGATTTACAAAGTTGCTCATGGTGATTTGTTCCAGGCGTTCTGTATTCCAACCCCGATCCCACCCCCACTATCACCTTCCCTCCATCATTGTCTCTGTTTCTCCCAACCACCCCCTCATGCCCACAGTAACTTATTCTAGATTTGCTTGTTACCACTAAATGGCTGATGGGATGATCAAAAAGTACTTCGATCAAAGAAACATTTGTGCAAATTGTCAGTATCTCACCATGGGGACATTAAGCCCTTGTCTGGGGAGTTTACGAAGCTGTTGTTGCAAGTAAAGCCTTCTGTGTTAATGGTTTTGCTTCCTAACCAGCATTTCATTATGGCTGCCTGAAACCAGCTGTGGGCGTGCTGCCAGGATTGTCAGCATCCTTCCAGAAGAGTCTGCGCCCCCCTCCTGGAGGCAGAATCCCATTGGAGTTAGCCTCCAAGTTCAAGGCAGGTTATGCAAATATTTCTATTGCACCTTCCATTGTGTAATTACCCCCGACACCTCCTGATTTCAAAATTCCAGCTCCTGAAAGGCAATTTGGAGCCGAGGAGGGTCGAATGCATGAAATCCCTGGAAATCAGATGAACAATCCCTTTTCCTCCTGGTTTACAGCAATTAAATTCTTGATAATGAATTGCTCATCAGTTCTGCCGGGGGGGGGAAGTGATTGCCTCTGCAGGTAGCAATCATTTCATGCAATTGCCACAATTATCAACCCCCCTTCAGAATGATTGGGGCGTAGCCACAGGGACCAGAAGAGGGGAAGATTTTTCCAGGTATGGACTAATATTAGAAACTTGCCAGGGAGAAAGGTGGCTTAGCTCTGATGAAGACTATTTTGGTTGTTTTATTTATTTTTTTTTTTTAGCTCAAGAGCATGTTTGTAAGAAGTTGGTCATTCAGAGACTTTTCCCTCGTCGCATTTCATACACTGTCTACATTTCCAGTGACTTGATAGTTTTGAGATCGATCCCAGAGTTTATCTTTCTTCTTTGTTATTGCTGCCATTGATATGCTGAATGTCCATCACCCTCTGTCAGCAGCAGGAAATTCTAGGTGTTTTTGAATGCTGGTAATGGAAGCACATGCTTTTTCTTCCCTGGCAACACTAATGTGGCTGCACAGAGAACAAGCTTGAAACTGTTTATACCTTCTGTGCTTGTCGATCCCCCCCCCCATCTATCCCAGGGAAAGCTGAGCGGTAGGAAGAGCTTTAAGTATGCCATGTGATTTTCAAATAGAAAAATATTAGAAAATACTTCAAAGCTTAATAATAGAATAGTTAAATAAATTACAGTTCATTAAATGATGGTGTATTATGCAGCCATTAAAAGTCATGTTTTGAAGAGTAGTTAATGACACATGGAAAATGTTCATTATAGAATGTCAAGTGGAAAATAAACACAATCGAAGTTGAATAATAGTAGGTGTAATCTAATTTATTAAGCATCCATTGTATCCTTAAAGGGAGGTATTTTTAGCCCCATATTGCAGAAGAGGAAACAAAGGCTTGGAGAGGTTAGGAGAGGCGAGCAGACAGGGAGAATTATAAAAGGTGAGGTGGAAAGACACATGATTTATTGGTGGTTGCCCTAAAGGGTGGGAGTTAAAAGCATTTGCTTCAACTTTATGCAGGAAGCAAGTTCCCATCATAAGCCGCCATTTGATTTGCTATCAGAAAAGAACTCAGATCATTAAAATAGTCTGGGCACCCTAGACTGCTGTGGACGACGACGAAGTCAGAGGATGGTGACACAGGAAAGGCTCCTCACTCCATTTGGGCCTTTAGACACTCAAAACTGGGCTTGGGTTTGTTTGCATGCCCCGGCCTCTGGGTTGGTTCAGATGCAGGACCCATCCCTGGCCAGGGCTGGCTGACTATTCGCCACTGTCCTATCTCACCCCAGAATGTAACAGCTGCCAAAACTCACCCCCCACTCAGGCACCATTGGGGCGACCATTGGACACCAGGCAAGGATTGTTTGTCTGATTTCCAGGCTGTCATGCACTTGGCCTTTCTTTGGCTTCAGATGGGCTTTTGAGAGCAGGAATTTTGAAGTTCATGGTTGCAGTGGGGTAACTGGGCACCCTTCAGAGTGTTTCTCCAGGTTCGGATCCGGTCCTGGGATGCCTGACTTAGTTATCACTGAGGCTCCTCATTAAGGTGGGTTCCTAGGTCATCCAGGCCTCTTAGCACCACATGGCAGGAATCTGGGGCTGCAAAGAGGACTAAGTGTTTCTGGTCTGTCCTGTTGCCAAGAAGAGCCTCCTGCAAAGACGGAGCGATAGCAGAAGGTGTGTGGAGCCCAGGGCAAACCCCCCCAGGGAGTCTCACTGGGAGCCCAGGGCAAAACCCCCCAGGGAGTCTCACGGGGCTGAGTTCTTTTTGATCACATCTGCTCAAGAACTTTCTCTCAGAATCTTTGCAGTCTTCCTTCTCCTTGGGTGACCTTGGGTTTGCAACCCTCTCTGAGCTTCAGGGGTCCCAGCTCCCAAGGGAGAATGTCAGCAACAGTGTGGAGAACTCTCATTCTTCCTGAGCCAGCCTTGAAAGATAGCAGCCAGTGTTCCTCTTGCCCAAACTGTAAGCTTGGAGCAATGCAAGCAGTCAGGAGAGACAGTGCAGGGATTGAGGTACTTGCCTTGCAAGAGACTTGGTTGGATCCCTGGTTCCACCTATGGTCCTTGGAGACTGCCAGGGATCTTTCCTGAACCCAGAGCCAGAATTTAGACCATGAATACCACTAGGTATGGCCCAAACCACTCTCTGGCAATAAATAGATGACTGGATCTTCCAGGGTCCCTTCTCCTCCCTCCTACACTCTGAGCCCAGTAAGTTTGTCATTTCTCTGCCTTCCACACTCATCACGTGATTGTGCAATGAATTGGCTCCTTCGTCTTTCCAGCCATCCGCCCATCTGAGTCCATCTGGCTTCCTACTCCAAGTTCCCTTTCCCATGAGACCCTCCAAATGGAAACTTTCCCCCTTCCTCCTGCTCCCACTCTGTCTCTCTTCCCTTATTCTCCTTTTTCAATGTTGCTATAATACATGTTTGCAGGCGGGCAGACCCACCCAGGGCTCTTTGTTGTTCATTGACACCCCCAAGCTCCTTGATCCCTGCCTGGTGGTGCAGTTGTGGTACCTAGAGCTTTGCTGAGTGTCTGGGCGGGAAATCTGATACTATGCATTTCCGCTTCATTATGGGTGTGGGGAGTGTTGAGACTCTCTGGAGTCCAGTTATCATACCTCTTCTTTTTTTTTAATTGATTTATTGTTTTTTAATTGAATCACTATGAGATACAGTTACAAAGTTGTTCATGACTGGATTTCATTCATATAATGTTGCAGCACCCATCCCTTCACCAGTGTACATTTCCCAGCACCAGTGTCCCCAGTTTCCCTCCTGCCCCCTCCCCACCCACCTGCCTCGATGGCAGTCGCTGTCATTCTGTCTGTCTGTCTCTCTCTCTGTCTCTCTACCGCTCTGTCTGTCTCTCTGTCTGTCTCTCCGTGTCTCTCTGTCTCTCTCTTTCTCCCCCATTTGGAGAATTATGGTTTGCAATACAGATACTGAAAGTTTCTCAGGTATATCCCTTTACCTACTTCCAACACTCAGTTCCTGTCCAAAGTGATTGTTTCCAACTATTATAGACGTGCTAGTCCTTTCCTATCCTAACTGCCCTTCATCCCAAGCACTCTCATGGAAAGCTTCCAATCATTGGCCAGTCCTACTTGTCCCCTACTGAGAGACCATGCTGGCTGGACTCGGAGTGGAATTTTGGGCCCTGCCCTTTCCTCCGCCTCCATGCCAGTTGCCCCGGAAGAGAGACCCACCCACGCCAGACTCAGCTAATTTGCAGCCCCAGAAGAGATCCAGACCCATCCACTTCAGACCCACACCTGTGCTGCTCGGCCGGCCCCATGTGGAAGCAACCCATGGAGCTGACCTCCCAGTAAGGGGCTTGGCCATCCCCTGGCCAAGTCCAACATTGCTCCAAGGGTTTGCTCTCATGAGCGGGAAGAGACCATGCTGGCCAGACTCGGAGTGGAGTTTTGGGCCCTGCCCTTTCCTCCGCCTCCATGCCAGTTGCCCTGAAAGAGAGAGACCCACCCACATGTCCCTTGGTGCGTGGCAGCTCTGCGGCGCGAGATATTTTTAATAGGATACTGAATTTTGCATAAAGTTCTTCCCAATTTCTTTCACATTTATACATAGCAAACAGTTATAGACATGTTTTCACTGATACCAGTAAGCCTGGCAAGAAGCCAGAGCAAACCACACATCATGCAGTTAGTCATTCTCAACGTCCAGACTCCATAGTTCCTCAGAGCTCTATCCAAGAGAAAACCTGATCTTCCCCCTTTAAGTTTCATCAGTAAATGCTTAGATTGAGAGCATTCTACTGAGACTACACCACCTACACGGTAAAGCCTGGCAAGCTACCGTGTTTTATTTACTTTTATGCCAAAGACTAGTAACTATTATGGACCTCAGTTCCATAACCTGAAGAATGGTTTCGGGCTCCTCCTGTCCCTGTAACAATTAGATGCCCTTGGTTTGCTCTTGCTTGTGACAAGGACTAATGGAGATGTTACTATTGCTCACTTGAGCAAATCAATGAACGATGGGAAGACAGTGATACAGTGATACTGGTCCCCTGCCATGACCTTATTTCCAAATCTTGGTGTCTGTGAGCAGGACCAAGATCGCGAACGATGTTATCTGGCAGCTGGTGGAGCTGCTGCTTACTATTGGTGTCACTGTAAAAACAACAACACTAAAAACAGACCCTATGGGTGCCCGCTTCCAGGTGTGGGGGTAAAACTTTCTGCCGTGGAGGTAGCCAGCCCACAGAGCGCCCCCCCTGGACCTCACCCTATGAACCTCTTGACATCCTAACTGGGAATTTCTCCCCCCAAATTCTGATAGCCAATTTGGATGGTTTCCTCCAGCCTCTTCTCAAGACACTCAAAAGAGCAGTCTCTTGGCCCAGAAATCAATGTGTGGAGCATGGAGAGGCCTCCTAGACTGTATAGCACCTCATGTATTGGCAGAGACAGATACCCCACAAATCATCAATCATCATTGTTGGGGGTGCGTTTGTCTCAGCCAGGCTCTGGGTAACTTCCAGCTTCCTCGTGCTAAGAGCCTTCAAATGTGTCCCCAATTGGACTGAGTGATGTAATTAGCCCAGAGCAGCCACTCATTGTTATCCTGATAAAAGCAAGTTTTCTTCAAGCCAGATTGCTTTCCCCTTCATCCCAGGCCTTTGCAGAAATGATCAATGAGGATATATAAAGCCCCAGAAGGGCACTGATCCCAAGAGAGGGGACCAGCGGACAGAGCCATGAAAGAGCTGCTCAGCACTGCCTGGACTCCCTCTGGCAGGGCACTTGACCTGAATGATTGTTTCTGTCCTTCTGCGCACACAGCAGGGTGCCAGCGATCTGTCTTTGCTGAGATTTCAGGCATGGCTCTTCTCAGGGCCTTGGGTGTTGGTGAGACCAGTATGGGGCTCACCAGGAAGCAAAAGGAGAAAAGCAGAGGTAGATTGTGTGTTGGGTGACACACCCTACCAGCCACATTTAGCTTGTTAAGAGCTACTCCTTGCCTTTCGGGAATCTCTGGAGCAGACACAATGGGAGCTTGGGCAGAATTGGATTGATTTCGTAATTTTATATGGCAAAAATATTCTTACTATGAATTTTGCTTGCTCCATTTCAATACTCTTCCTACTCCCATGGGACCCCGTGAGGGACAGATATGTAAATATTCCAAGAGTACTTGGCATGTTGGATCAACCATAATGTAATCAGTTCTAGTTCAAAGAGACATGCCAGTGCACCTCCAGGTAAACTGATGTGTCTCTGATTCTAAAGTTAATGCCAAAGTCAATTATTCTGATGGATTTGGGACCTTAGTAGGATCTAGAATCTGGAATCAGCTGGCTATATATTCGTGGTAAGAAGCATTAATGCCATTCTCTACAAATTACATCCTGAACTGCTTTCTGGTTCAGAGATGCAGTCCCTCCCCTCTCTGCTAGAGAGATTGTATCTCAGGGAGTCAGCTCTGGCATTTGTGAAGCTTGAGCCATAGGGTACACCTGAAGATTACATTTCAATACGGTTATTTACCTGGCTTCCTCTCTAGATAGTCCAGCTCACAATGGGCTGGGCTGGAAGTTTTGGGCAGGCTTGTATCCATAAAATAAGCCAGGAGAAAGGAGAAAGGGCTTTTTGGCCATTTTGACTCTTCCTCTTTGCTCTCTGCCTCTGCTCTCCTCCTCCCTTTTCTCTTCCCTGTTGGGCCTGAGCACCTGGTAGCAACCATCTTGGACTAAGATTCTAAACCTATACACAGCCGGGTCCCAGCTAGGAACCTAAAGTATGGGGTTTTCCTATTGTTGAATTGTATAGCATTACAAGCGTGAGTAAAGTCTTCCGAAACTCTGCTGGATTCTCGTGTCTTTCTCTGCCTGTCAGTTGCCGATCCCCTGGGGCACAAGGGGATCCCTGACCCTGCTCTCAGATTTTGTTGGGGTACCCAGCATTTTCTGACAATTGTGGACCGTTCAGGCTTCCTGGCATGGCTTATCTCCAGGTTTCAGCGTGGGACCCTGGAGCAAGGGTTTGGCTCTTGGGATGGTGGTAGATAACCACGAAGTGCAGTGCAGTGGGATGGGCGCATGGACGGTGAGCATCGGAATGGAAGAACATCTGAAGTCCTGTCTCCGCCCTGTTCCTTTCATGTCCATGAGTTTTGGTCACTGATGGCAACTTCCTGTAACTTGGTTTCTCCATGTGATTGTTGTGAAAATGAGGAGCTAAAGGTCTTTCCACATAGCAGATAGAGCAGTAGACACACGATTCAGTGGAGGTGATCCAAAGGCTGGTGATGCTGGGATTGTGGACTGTGGGTTTCTCTCTCTCCTTCTTACTGCTCTTCCAGGCGGTTCTTTTTCCCCTTAGGCGAAGCTCTCCGGTGGTGGTGATTTCCATAATCTTGTCACCTTAATTGCTGCTGTCACTGTAAGTATTGAAATTAATTTTGATTTCTTTTTGTTTCTGCTTAGCGCTTGAATGTGACTAATGGGATTATTTTTTGGATTTGGCTTGGAGCAGTGTTCTGGTAGCGTGGAGAGTGGGGCTGGTCTGAGTTTTTGCTGGGAGGCCACTTTCTTTCTAGAACTGAGAGGGGGAGGTGCTGGGGTCTCAGGGAAGAGAAGTGTTTACTTGTGCTCCTTCTGGCCCACGGTCCCATGGACACCTCCTGCTGTGTAGACCTCCCTGCAACTGGGTGTCCTGCCAGGCAGGTGCCAGGAAAAGGGGTATCTGGCTCCTTGGGTGCATGTTATGACAGTGTCCCATCACGCTGTGAGCAGGAGGTGGCTGGTGATGTGTGATGCACCCTGCTCTGGGATCCCCACAGTCCTGGAGGCGTGACTGAAACGGGTTCAACTGGGAGGCCCTGACCAGGGTACCCAGCATGCTTTGCTGGAGATCTAAGGCTTACTGGAGTTTATTCTTGGGGTGTGGGGGGTGGTAGGGATTCTTGGAGCTGCCCTCCACCCCTTCAGGAGCTCCGATTCTCACGTGGTCAGTGTATTTCTGGAGTCTAGAGGCCATGAGTGCCAACTGCCTCATCTTCCGACCCACCAGGGTGTTCTCAGGGTTTACTGCCCCCCCACCATCCCTCACGGCCTCTGGACCTCCCCCATCACCCCTCTTGCCATGCTCTCGGTCTCCATGAATGTCTCTGGGCCTCTCTTCCCTCACCTCTCTGTGTCTCTCTTTGTTCTCTCTGTGTCTCTCTGGGTCTCTGTCTCTCTGTCTCTCTGTCTCTCTGTCTGTCTGTCTCTCTGTCTCTCTGTCTCTGTCTCTCTGTCTCTGTCTGTCTCTGTGTCTCTGTGTCTCTCTGTGTCTCTCTTGTATCTCTCTGTGTCTGTCTATCTCTGTCTCTCTGTGTCTCTGTGTCTTTGTGTCTCTGTGTCTCTGTCTCTCTGTGTCTCTGTCTCTGTGTCTCTCTGTGTCTCTCTCCTGTCCTGAGAATAACCTGCTCTCTGGCCCATCCTCTGGCTTTTCCTCCTTGGAACCGGCTGGATGTCCCCCTGCTGGATGTCCCCCTGAGCAGGTGCTGGCTGCCCTCCATGCCCAGGTCTGTAGGACAGACATGCCAGCACCTTGCCATGGAGCACAGTCTCAGGGAGAGGCTTGAATATGGTGCATGGCTTGGAGTCCTTTACCAGCCCAGCTGTTGACCTGAGTGTCTGGGGATGGATACCCTTACCCTGGACTGGGACAGAAGGTTCCCGATTGCATGACTGAGAACAATGTGGTTCTCACTGAATAAACCTTTTAGTGCTTTGTCCTCAGAAGTTCACAGTGCCTCAGCCCCCAACCAAAGACAAGTGGGGACAAATGTTGCAAGGTTGAGCTGACCTCTGCGATCTGCTTTCCCAGAAAATAATGGGGAGTTCTTTCTCCAATGACCAAAACAGAGTCAGGGGCAGGTTATATAACATGCAAAGGGAGAAGGGAGTGTTCCAGCCTCCTGCACCCCAGCTGCGCCTGGGCAGTCCCAACCCCACAGCCAAGCCAGGAGGGGCTTCTGGTGTCTCATTTTTAAACAGTAGCCCACTCCCCCATTAGTACTCAGACACCACTAATGCTTGGCCCATTCTGGGGTACGGGTTAGAAAGGAGGAAATATCGCTTTTTGGTCTCCACCCCAGAGTCGGAACAAGTGGAGGTCAAAGATTTGGCTCAGCCTCTGTTGGTAATTTATGAGGAGGGGGTAGCTCGTAGAGCCTGTGTCCCTGTGTCTCTCAGACCCCCACTGCACTGCGATAAGCGTTGACATGTACATTGTGTAAAAGGTACAACTGGGTGGTTTGATACACATGTATATTAGCATGATAAATGGTAAAAATGTCAATGGGAAATAGCTAGGGTTACTTAATTAGGTCAGTTACATCTGTCATATGCATAGTCATGTGCTTCTGTGTGTGTGTGAGAGAGAGTAAAAGAGAGAGGGGAGAGGGAGGGAGAAGGAGAGAGGGAAAGAGGTAAAGAGGGAGGGAGAAAGAAGGAGGAAAAGAGGGGGAGGGAAAGAGGGAGGGGAAAAAGGGAGGGGAAAAAGGGAGGGGGGGAGAAAGGGAGGGCAGGAGAGGGAGGGGGGAGGGAGGGAGAGAGGAGAGAGAATGTGTGTCCCCTGAGAACTTTCAGATCTGCTTACAGCCCAGTGTGGTGGTCACAGCAGTGCCCACGCTGGCTGTCAGGTCCCCAGGACATGTCCATGGTAGACCAGGGAATTGGACATTTCGAAGGCATCTCCATCCCAGTTGCTGCCCCCAGCAGCCAGCAATCTACTCTGCTTCTTGCGGTCGGCTTATGAGACTCTGTGTGCCAGTGAGCTCACCCAGTATTTGTCTTTCTGTCTGACTTACTCTGCTTAGTGTAATGAATGCCTAGGGTTCGTCCAGGTGGGCACAGATGGCAGGATTGTCTTCCTTTTTGGGGTGGCACCCAGACACAGTATAGACACATACACAAGTACATTCACAACCAACACACCCTTACACACACAGGTATATATACCCATACACCGTTATACACAGGCGCACACATATACAACCACACAACACAGGTACATACACAACCAACACAGGTACATGTGCGCTCAGGCACAAACACATAACTAACACCCTTATACACAGATACATACACACCTACACACCATCACACACAGGCACACACACACAACCACACAACACAGGTATGTGCAGAGACTGAGGTACACACACCCTTACGATACACACTCACCAGCCTAACTGAGCAGCACAGAACACTTCCAGCCTCCTCCCGGGCAAATCTAAGCAGTCTGAGAGAGTCTTCTGTGTAGGGAGGGAACCTTGGAGAAGGGAGGGGAGGGAGGAAGAGCAGGCAGGAACCAGGGGCTAAGAATGGCAGATGAGCCTGCCAGGAGATCCCACCCGCTGGCCCTGTGGCCATCCTGGAACGCACAGGATACTGTTTTTGTTCATTTGTTTAGTGTTTCCTTTTTTGTTTTTTTCGGTGGGGAGGGGGCTATACCCAGCCATGCTCGGGGGTTAACTCCTGACTGCATTCATGGATCACTTCTGGTGGCCTTGGGGGACCATATAGGATGCCAGGGATTGAACCTGTGTTGGCCATGAGCAGGGCAAGCGCCCTCCCCACTATACTGTCACTCTGGCCCCAACAGGACTGTCTTAAGGTGCATCTCTAAAAAGTCTAGGGCCCAGGATCTGGAATTAGGGAGGAGTCAGGGTTAGTTCATACCTGGCCTTGCTCGAGAGCTAGTCCTGGCTCTGTGCTTGGGGGGAGGGGGACTGTATACGTATATAGCGCTTGGGTTCACAGCAGGCTTGGCTGGCTGCCCGGCAGAGCAAGCGCCCTACCCATGTAGAATCTCTCTGGCTCCTGAGACAAAATAATCGTTTTTATTATTCTAAAGGCTGGAATCTTCCCAAGCAGCTCCCAGCCAGTGTCCCTCAGCAGTGGCCACACTGTGGTTAACTGTTGCTGTGCTCACTGTGCCCTCGTTGACAGAGCCACTTAACACTTGTGTCTGTCTGCCGGGGAGAAGGCAGTCTGCTCGCCGTGCTGACCCAATCCTGCTTTACATCAGTCTGTCACTTGCATTTCTTTTCTTCTGAATTGTCTGTTCACATCCCATGGCCACGGTGTGTCTGAATATTTATCGATTCACAGTGAGGTACACAGTTACAAAGTTGTTCATGATTGGGTTTCAGTTATACAATATTCCATCACCAGTGTACATTTCCCACTCCCATTCAATTTAATTTTTTCTTCTTTTTTAATAGAATCATAGGCCTAAACATTTTTTGACTTTCTGGTAGGCTTTCATTTGTTGCTTTATTATTACTTTTTTTTTTTGTAGTTTAAATAGTTTCTATATGATCTAATCCATTGAGTGTTTGCTTTGTGGCTGTTGATCGGTTTCTTCAGAGATGAAGTCCATGAACATCTGTACATGTCATATCTCTGCAGTTGGCATTTTCACTTGTTATGAATTTATTCTGGTGGGTACTGTCAGGTTCAGGCTAGTTCTCCTTTGTGTAGCAAATAGATAATAAGCCCAGGATTACTCCCCTCTACTGCTCATTTCTGTGTCAGTAGACAGGCATCCCTGCACTGCTGGTGTCTCATGAATCTCCATCTGTTTGTCTGTGGGCATCTCATTTTCTGTAGCATTTTCTTAGGACTCTAAGAAATACTAAGGACACAAGAAATGAGAAACACAGAAAACTCAGTGTTTCTGTTTGGGAAAGAGACACAGTGATTCAAATCCTCTGGTAGATTTGTGTGTGCTTGTAGGTGTGCACGTACCCGCATGTGTGTGCACACAGAAGCATATGTGGGCATATGGTCATGCATGTGTATGTGTGTGTAGATGTGTATGGGTGCATGTACGTATATGTGTTACTCGCCCAGCTAATTCTGTGTTTTTTTTAAATAACTGCTACTATTTGCCAGTTTGGGGATGGTATTTTTCTAGGTCTTTCAAATAGCATAAATAAAGATGTATTGATTTTTGCAGTTTGTCATGTTAAAAATATACCAATGAATTTCCTTGATTTTCCAGCTCATTATTTTTTTAAGTGGGTAATTGTGGGTAATTGTATCATATTAAAGTGTTAAGGAATTGCCTCATTCCTTTATTCCTCAGGCCCCATTGGATTGCTGGAGACAGCTATGGGCTTCCTTGTCTTAGAGTTGGTAGAAGTGCCCCTTTCGGTGACATTGACTGTTGATTTTTGTTCATTAAAAATGGTGCTAATGAGCCAGGGACCACTGTACAGAAGCGAAAGCACTTGCCTTGCATGTAGCCAACCTGGATTCGATTCCCAGTATCCTATATGGTTCCCCAACCCCTACCAGGCGTGATCCCTAAGCACAGAGCCAGGAGTGCTTAGGCAAGTCCTGCATGCTGCTGGGTGATGTCCCAAAAGCAAACAATTAATTTAATGTCGGGGCCCTGGCCAGCATCCCCTGGCACAAAAGAAAAACCTAGATCTTGCCGGACTTCATCCCTGTGGAAAAAGGAGAGGGATGGACTTGGGGAGAAACTCTCGCCTTGCCGCTGCTGAGAAAGGAAAGAAAGAATGAACGACACCCATGCAGTGGGGAGTTCTGGATAGCAGCACTTCATTTACTGAGCACAGTTTAAGCCTTTTATACAATATTTGGGCGGAGTTTAAGCCTTTTATACAATATTTGGGTGAAGGGGGGTACAAGTACACATCACCAGGCATTTGCAAGCTCCTGGGCCATTGTAACAGATAACAATCTTGGGAACAAATAACAATCACAGATTTAGCATTTGCAAGGTAACATTTGCAAGATCCCTGTGATCAGAGGTCAGAAGACCAGGCACATTCTACTTCACCTTAGCTCGGATAAGCACAGATGTTTTGAGTGTAACCATATGGGCAGGGCCCATTTCTGGGTCCTGCCCTTAAGGCCTTGTGGTGGGAAAGTGCTGGACCCTAAGGCTAGCAGCTCAGAACCCAATAATTTAAAATATTTTTCAAATGTTACCAAGCTATGTTCATCTCCTCCTTGCCACATAAAACTTCTGTTGGCACAGCAGCGAGTGTTGACTTTATCAAATGCTTGTCACTTACTAAGATGATGTCACCATTGACTCACACACACACAGGTGAGGGTCTGGGTGGAGGTTAGTGAGACATGCTCTTTCCTCCTCAAGTCCTGATTAAATGGAAGAAACACTTAAGATAATCGAATGTTTTCACCTCTGTGGGTAACCATTTGTAAGTTATTTTCTTCCTGGATGCAAGCACAATTTAAATGAATTCCCCCTTGAAATGCCTGACTTTTTTAGGTCACTTCTAGATTGGTGGCATTCAGTGGGTCTATTCAAAATACAGTCTGAGGGGGCCAGAGAGACAGGAGAGGGGCTAAGGCAATTGCCTTGCACGTGCTCAACCGGGTTTGATCTCTAGCACCATGTGGATCCCTTGAGAACAGTCGGGAGTGACCAGCAGCCCAAGGCAGGAGTAGCCCCGGTGCACTGCTGGGTGTGACCCAAAACAAAAGTCAGCACATTTTAAAACAGAAAAGTCAATCCATTCTCCATATATTGGGGAAAGTGCTTTTGCTCCCTTCTCTAATTCTCCCTCCTCTGTAAGGGTCTTTGAGGAACATCAGTTAGTGGCTGAATCTCTGTACTGGCCCCACACACAGAAGCCATCCCTAATTCTGACGATTTCTTGCACTTTTAATTGGGCAAGGGTTTGCTTCTCCATCCTTAGGTGAGATTCCAGAGTGTTCTGTGTGATTTCTGTATGTGATTTCACTTTGCTGCCCCAATTTTTTATTTCCTCGCAACTTTTGTATCATCTCAGGACATTTTGTCTCTTCTTGCCATCCAATTCTCTCTTACACACTATTATATATTTTCCCTTGAATATTTTTTATGTGTAATTTTATTATTACCCCTAGGGGGTCACATCCAGCATTGCTCTGGGGACCATGTGATCCTGGGGATAAAACACTGGAGCCTCCTCCAAACAGTCTGATCTCGCTCAGCCCTTTAGGCCATCTCCTTTGTGATTTTATTTTAATTTTTTTAATTGTTTTAAATTTTAAAATTGTACATTTTTAAGATGTTATTTTAATCAATAAACTTCACATGACTAAGATCTTTTCCAATAGTGAAAGAGACATCTTTGTTACAGAGAGTTTAAGAAATACAAAAAAAGTAGACAGAGAAATATAAGTGACCATTTATCCTATTAACAGCCACAACAACAAGATCACTGCCAATGAGTTTTCCTTTTAGACAAATTTATTTCCTGGTACCTATTTTCCCACAAATCCTATAGTGAAATATATACTCCCAGGAAGTTCACGAAAACAGAACAGTGGAGACTCTGGAATCCTCATCCATCTTCTCTCAATGGTACCATTTCATAGTTTTTATATAATCTCAAAACCAAGAAGTTTATTATAAAATACTGTTTTCTAGATAGAGGTTCTATTTCATTATTTTTCACGTGCGTATGTATTTGCATGTGTTTACCTTATGTTTTCTACACAGTTTTATCTAGTGTACAGATTCATGCAACCACTATTCCAGTTAAGCTACAGAACTCACCCATTTCTCTCAGGAATACACCTTAGGCAGCTGTAGTCACATCTTTTAGCCAATCCTGGCACCTTGACAACTACTTATCTGCCTCCACCCTCTGTACTTTGGTCATTTCAAGAATGTTGGATGGGTGGGCTTGCAGCATGCACAACCTGGAGGAGTAGAGTTATTCTGCTGCCTGTAAAGTCTGGAGATCATTCTGGATGGCGCTGCCATGTGGTGGAGTTTGTGTCCCATTTATCCATGGAAGAACATTTGTGTGGTTTACAGTGTTGATCTTGTGAATGAAACTACTATGAACATTCACTTAACAGACTGGGATTCTTTTGCCATTCACGGTTCTTAAATCCCATTTTTTAAACTAGAACATTATGTTGTAAGCACTTTTCTGTATCATTATAGTCATACGTTACTTTACAGTAACGGACTGCATCACCCAAGGTGGTCCCTACCTGGGTGTGTAGTAGGTTAGCAGGTTTGTGTTGACATTATGAGGCTTATGACATTTGTGATTTTTGTGATGCTGATGCTGTAAACAGGGCATTTTTATGTCAAGGAGATATCATAATGATAATCAACATTCCTTGAACATAGCTCTGTTGTTGAATGACATGTGACTGTATTAAGTCTTTGAAGACATGGTTTATAATTGATGCATAATATTCTGCCATATGGATGTACCTTGATTTATTAAACTATTCCCATATGAATCACATTTCTTTGAATGTTATTAAGCATCTGCCTAATGCACGCTTAAGAAATGTCTTCTCTTAATAACTAAGGATTTTATGCACTTGGAGTGCAATGTTCCATTTTTAACAATATAGGAATTTTTTAATAGACCCCTAGATTATTGGCTTTTTGTTTGTTTTATTTGGGGTTTTATGGATCAAATCTGGTGGTGTGTTGGAGCTTACTCCTGGCTCTGTCTCAGGGGTCACTTTTGGTGTTGTTCATGTAACTGTATGCCATGTGTTGGATGCTGTACTATCTCTTCACCCAAGTTGTTCGTGTTTTAAATCTTTTTTCTCATATAAAGAAGATTTCAGCAGACTTGTAGTTACTGATAAATAGGATGAGTACATGTTCCAGTGTCCTTATCTTTGGGCTTTCTCCCTGAGATTGTTGATGATTGATGTGCTCTGCTGCCTTGCCATTTTTCTGAAACCTAGAGACTCTATCTGAAGTGAGGGAAGGAGAGGGATCTCTTGGGAATTCATTCCTGGAGGCTATAACATGGCGTCAGGGCCAGAAGCAGCTAAACATTAACCCGAGAACACTGCTCTGCACACACATTGTCTTCCCAGTTCCTCTACTTTCCCAGCCTCTTACATTGCCACTGGGAATACAAAATGCTGCTCACACGCTCCCTTTCTTTGCACCAATCCCTGCCACCACTACATCTTAATTCTGGCCATCGGATCTACCAGTGAATATGATAAGAGCCCTATTGGGGATGGGGCTAGTGAAGGGATTGACCTCATTAGTCTGTACCTCCTACATATCAGAGAGGGGCCCCACGGGGCCCAGCTCTCTGGGGACTGGGAAAATCTATTACCTTTTCTTTTGAGGATGTCACTGCTCTACCTCAGGTGACCAAGAGTGGATCCTTTGTGGAAATTTCTGATAGCACAGTTGCACCCATGCATGTTTCTGTGGTTTGAAATGATTTGAATAGAAAAGAGGTATTGTAAAACTCAGGTCTCTCTGAATTTCCACCCTCATTACCCAGAATTCTGTAATAGCTTCGTGATCTGTGAGAATGGAATTGGGGGCAGTGTCTCATTCTCCTCCAAATGATGAGGACTGTCAATTCTGAAATACTTCATTGTTTAAAAAAGCACTTTATATGCATTATCTCAGCTCATTCACCCAGTTTTGGAGGACCTGTTATATGCCACACATTGGTAACACAAAATGAATGACAAATGATGTCATTCAAAATCCTGGGCATTTTGCCTTATTTTTGTTTTGCTTAAAACCTTCCAATAACGTCACATAACATTTAAAGTCAAATTTTGGTTTCATTCTAACAGGGCAGGCATGACCCTCCCCTCCACCTCCCCCTTTTGATACGTTCATTTCCACTTTGCTCTCCATATGAGGCTGCTGGGTGTTTTTAAAATACTCCTTCCCACCTCAGAATCTGCTTTTCTTTCTTTTTTTTTTTTTTTTTTTGAAGATTCCACCTTTTTTTTTTATTGAAAGATGCTATGTAGCTATGTAGAGCTTTGGTTCTACAGTGTTCCAACACGCACCCTCCGCCCAAACCCATCTCCCATCACCAATGTCCCCACCTCCCTCCCGCTCCGCACCTCAACCACTTGGCGAGTTCTGTATGTCATTTCTTTCCTCTTTATATCTCCTTCCCAACAAACTTTCCTGCTCTTCGTTGACTGCAATGCATTAAAAGACATTACTGTTTCACTATTTTTAGTGGACCCTTGCGGCCGCGACCTGGGCTCGAACTGGCTTTGCTCTGTTGATCTGGTCTGAGGCCGTTTCGCAGCGTCCGGACAGCAAAAATGGTGGCTAGTGTGGTGGGCGAGTCTCATCCGGCTGCTTCCGGGACCCCTCAGAGGTGACGGGCCCCCTCCCCAAAACCCATCTGCCCTCCTCGGGGTTCCATGGTCAGCTAGGCCCGGCGCAAGCTGAGCGCCAGCCTCCCCAGCCTTCCGTGAGGCCCTGTGCTGGCCCGTGGGCAGCTTCGCCCGGCAGGGCCACCAGGCCCGACAAGATGGAGGGCGAATCTGCTTTTCTTTTGACCCAGAGCTCTCTTTCTTCTAGTCAGGGAACTTGCTTCTTGCTTCATATCTCGATTTGGATGTGTCATCTCCCTAGAGAGGTTAATATCCAGCTTTGCATGATCAGATATTAGAAACCAAAGCATTCTGCTTTCATGAAAACATTGCCATTGCTTCCATAATGTTCAATCAGTCAATATATGGGTTGATCGGTAATTAATAGCTTCCCACTAAGAGTCTGGTACTGATGTTGGCTACATGTAAGCGGCTTAACATGGCCCTTGACTCTTTGGGGTCTATATTCTTTGAGAAGTTGACTGTCTTTGCACAGGCCAGACCTTCTGGCCAAGTCTGGGCAGGAGAGGTGAGACAAGATGATGTCAAACTAAGAAGGAAGTGGTGAGGCCCTAAAACCCCTTGCCAGGCTCTCATTATTTCACCCCCTTTGTTTGCTAATCTCACTTAGGAGCTCAGGTTCTAAAGGAAAATAGGATTAATTTTCAAGGTGACCCCGAGCTCTCCATGAGCACCCTTAAACATTTCCTATTTAGGCCCAGCTCCCAGACCCACTTCCAGGAGTGATTCACACACTTTGAGTGAAGACTCAGAGGCCAGACAGGAAGATCCTGGTGTTTGGCCACACACTGCTCCAGGGAAGGCTCAGTTTGACATTTTTTTTTTGTCTCCTTCTGAGCAAATTGATGGGGAGCTTGTAGTCGTGGAACATGGGATGTGGAGATCCTTGCTCCAAAAGGACGTTTTCTTTGTTCTTCCTTCTTGGAGGATGTGTGAGATGGAGAAACTCCACGGGAAGCAGGTAGATACTTTACTTCCTTGCCACTACCTCTGATCAGGGATCAACTCTTTGCTGCCAGCAGACAGTTTAACTCTTGTTGGTCTCAGTTTCTTCATCAGAAAATTGAGGATGATAAAGAATTTTGTTTTAGAAGATATCTTAAAAATAAATGAAGTATTCATTTAAGTCCTTAGAATTTGCTTGGCATATAGGCAAGGCAATCAAATTTAGCTATAAATACTTTTATGAATGCTATTACCATCAATATTATCATTGCCAATAGATTTCCCAGTAACTTCTTTGTAGAGAAAAGAGCTGTGGCAAAAAATGAGGAGAATCATATTCAAATCTTGATTCAACCCATTCTCATCAAGTCTAGTAATGTATTCATCACAATTTCCTGATTGCTAAACTAGATATGATGAAATCTGTTTTCCAGGTTGCTGTAAAGACTCAATAAAGTTAGTAAAGAGAGCATGTTTGGCACATCTAGGCACTTAACACAAGTGAATTGAAACTGAATTTTCCTATAGAACCCTCCATAAATATATTTAAGATGTTTCTCACTGCTGAAACTCAAGGCTTAAGGAAGGTTTAAAAAAAAATGAAACAACATTCATTCTTCCAAACAATGAAAAATGAAAGCTGAACTTGTTTGAAAGACCAGTGAGCCCTTTTCTAACTTCTGACCTACCTACTAGGTTTAATACTACCATCTACTACATACAGAGTTGAACAGTCAGCTGACTGGTCCACCGGCATACGTGGAGTGTATTTGAGGTGCCAAGTGTTGTGCCTGACATACTACAGAGGTAAAGAAAACACAGAACACTCCCCCAAAGCCCAACTAAGGTAACACCTAGACCACACCAGGAAGAACTTAAGCAGCGAATCAGAAGGTCCTGAAGTTCCCAAGTTCAAGGTTCAGACTTGGTGTGTCCTAACATTGCTGAGGTTCTGACCTCCCTGTATCTTCCACTCCTTATTTCCTTCCAGGGCTCAATACCTTAAGGTCCAAGTGTCTGTGTGTAATGACTGTGTCAATTGTGTTATGCCCCAGAAGTTTTGCAACCCGAGAACAACGTCTTTGAAGACTTATGCCTAAAATACCCTGTCCCAGGCTGTCTATATCTTCATCCCTGCCTGCATCTCCAGAGATGGCTCTTTGTGCCCAGCATCCCCTGTGTCTGCCATATTTGTGTTTTCTGTTGGGTGGAACCATATGGAAATAGCCATCGTATAAGCTGGAAGTGGAAATTGTCAACTCTGGTTAGACCAACTCTCCTAGCCCTGATTCTTCCACACTGCCATGTGGGGCAATTCAACTTTTCCTATGAAAAATATCTTTTTAAATTTTAATTTAATGTTTTAATTTAAAGAATAATTAATAAGTTGCACTTGGGACAGTTACTTAACCCTTTTTATGCCTCAGTTTACCCATTTGTAAGTGGAGATAATGGATGTTATAACATTCATGGAGGAGGAATGAAGTGAGATGATATATATCAAATTTGCATATGCATTATAGGTAATGTAATGGAATCCCAGATATATACATAATGATAATTAACACTAAGTTTCAATACTTGAGTCTTAAGAGCTATGTTATAATCACTGGAGATTTTTTTACTGGTGATTTACTTGTAGACAACAAACACAGTGAGAGTATGTACTGAATTTTATCGACCTTGTTACCCAGGTCTCAAGAAAAGCACCAACAATAGCAACTACTCAATATTTGTTGACTGAAGACCAAGGTTTTAGTTTACTCCAGGCATACTGGCTGCAAGGTACTTTCCTCTCTAAATCACTTTTTGAAAAATCTCTATAATGAGGACAATTTCAAAATGTCTTTTTTCCCCTCTAATGTTTCTGTAGTTACCAAATAGCATTCCATCACTTATTCATTCCTTCATCCTACAAATACTTTTTTAGGTCTGAGAGTATGCACATTGCCAAACGTTTTGGAGGTGAAGATGCCTTGTCAGCTGCAAATTCCTAATCACAGAAAGACTCAGCCATTGAGCCCGAGAACAAAGATGTCTTAATAGGAAAGCTTCCCAGATAAAGAGAAAATGGAACATTTATTCTGATTTCAAGACCCGAGGTCTGACAGTCGGTCAATAGTGGTCCATAATTAGATTTTTATAAATTGTCCTCAAATACCCATTTCACATTCTTTGACACTAAATGAGAAGCAATTTTTCCCCTACATTTGAGGAAGTTGATATCCTTAGACCATATGAATTTAATGCAGGGGGGTGAAGGTGGGTAAAGCAAAAGTCATCAGGAGCTTTGG
Organism: Cryptotis parvus; assembly: GCA_021461705.1. Classification (NCBI taxonomy): domain Eukaryota; kingdom Metazoa; phylum Chordata; class Mammalia; order Eulipotyphla; family Soricidae; genus Cryptotis; species Cryptotis parvus. Next base: position 10,067 of record JAJIBD010004447.1, on the reverse strand, counting down.
TGGAAAGGGGGAGGTCATGCCAGTGGAGACGGTCAAGTTTTCTGCCTCATACTTGACCCTACAGCGGCCCCTCATTTTTCAGAAGCATCACCCAGAAGGTTGGAATCGACACTTTGGTATTTCTTTGAGTGAGTCAAGTTCAAGTACAGACCTGGTTGCGGGCTCCTTGGCCTTGTTTAAAGGGATCAGTGACTTTGAAAGATATCATTCTCTTTTCTTCCAAATGACCATCACCATCACATATTTCCAGAATATTCCATTGTTCCAGCCCCAAACTATTCCAAGTCAGATGCAATGGGAAAAGGTAAAACCCCTTATTCAAATCAGGGATCAGGAAGGCAAGCAGGTAAACTTTTTTTGTCTGGTATAGAACAAAGAAGTGAATGTCTCCAGGAGAAAAGGGTATAAAGATCATTATTGTAAGTTCCCACTGAGTTTCTCTTAAGAGCTAGGCATTGGAGTAGATAATTTACATATATCCGGCTGAAAACCAGATTGTTCCAGAAAATCGTTTTTCTCATTTTATAAAAGGGCAAAAGTCAAAGAAATGATGTAGAGTAAAATTGAGTTGGCAGTAAGTCTAATTTTTTTTCTTTTGTAAAGCAAGTTGATAGATGTTCATTGGTTGCCTGAGTACTGACTCTCGGGTGCATGAAAGAGATCTGCTGAGTTTTAGGGGGGCCAGGGGTGACTTATGGAAGTCAGGATGGCAGTGTGGCAGGGCCTCAGGTTTAACTGGAAGCAGAGCTTGGATACTCTCCAAATGAGCAATACTTTGATTTCTTTTTGCCTCTTAGACAATTTCATTTCTTCCCCCGCCTCTATTCCAGACTTTCTTCTTACCAACACCTCTCAAGTTTCACATCATTATGGACCTAAAGATTTACATTATCTGGAGATTGTGTTTTGGGGTTACACCAGCAGTGCTCAGGGATGACTACTGGCTCTTTGCTCAAGTGTCACTCCTGGCATTGCGTGAGGGCATCCTCTGCACTGTGAGGGACCAATGAAGGGTCAGTCACATACAGGGCACTTAATCTCTCTGTACTGTCCCTCAGATCCTTCTAGAGCTTCTTTCTCAGTTGAAGATTAAGTTCTAGGAAGAAATGATTGAATTCAATGTACACCCATGGACCATCTAGCTAAATCTCTGCCTAGAAGTGGGGGGTACCATTTTTTTTCCCACTTGGAAACCTTTGGGATAACCCTCTGAATGGAACAAAGAGGATGCCAAAGGCTTCCAGCACAGGTGCGAGGAGGTTAGATGGAATTAAAAAACAAGTTTTATTATCGCCGCACCATTTGGCCAATACTCCTGATGTCCAGGGGCCCATCGTCCACCAACTGCTGGTTCCTGCGCCTTACTGCAGTATGTGGGGCTCAGATATAGCAAAGGGAGAGGAAGAGGAGGAAAACCCATGGTTATGCCTCTTATTGACCCATTCACACCCATTTGATGATGTGGAAACTGAGGTCCAGATGGGAGCAATGGCTCCATGAATTTTGTACATGCTTCGACTTGTGGGAGGCCCAGCTTTGATGCATGGAACCCTACAGGAGCACCACTAGGAGCAATTCCCAAGTGCAGAGCCCAGAGTAGCCCCTGAACCACCCATATGGGCCCAGAATAAACAAGGAAAGGGGCCAGAGTGATAGCACAGTGGGTAGGGCGTTTGCCTTATGCGCGCCGATCCAGGTTTGATTCCCCGACATCTCATATGGTCCCCAAGCATCACCGGGAATAAATCCTGAGTGTAGAGCCAGGAGTAACCCCTGAGCATCGCCAGGTGTGACCCCCAAAAAGCAAAAAAATAACTAAAGGTCAAAAAAGGATAGATAACTTGGATGGGAGAGAGAGTACAGGGAAGCCAAGAACTTGCTTTGTATGTGGCCACATCAGCCAACGCTGTTCAAGCTCCAGCACAGCTAATGGTGCCTTGCCAGAGGCCAACCCCATTATAGAGTCAGTCCCTGAACATAGCTAGGTGTGGTCCTAATCATCCACCCCAAAATTAAAGAAAATGTGGGGCCAGAGCAATAGTATAGTGAGGAGGGTGTCTGCCTTGCAAGTGGCCCTGGGTTTGATCCCGGCATTCCATGTGGTCCCCTGAGCACTGCCAGGAGTAATTCCAGAGTGCAGAGCCAGGACTCACCCTGAGCATTGCCAGGTGTGACCCGAAAAAAAAAAAAAAAAGCCAAGGCCCAGAGAGGTGATGGGGATTTTCCCAAAGTCACAATTGTAATAAATGGCTAAACTATTCTAAGAGCTCTTGGTATCACTCAGAACCAAAAAACTCAGCCACAACCACTTTTCACTCTAATATTTTTTCAAGCTTAGAAACAATCCTCAGAATCACGTTCGGCAGCCAAATATCTGCGTTCCTGCCCGTTTCTGTGAGCCTTTGGTTTCACTCTGGCCTTGAGGTGCTCGCCAACTTCTGAGTCAGTTACATCAGCCCTTAAAAAAAAACCAAAAAATATCCCAAATGCACTTAGCCCTACTCCATGATTCATGGGACCCCCCCACATGCATACTTACTGGCACCCCTGAGAGCGGCCCACTCCAGGGGCTCTCGTCCCCCACCCCATGCACCTGCAGATCCTTGCAGGCAATGGGTGCACCAAGGGCCGGGTTTTGACTCACCCCGCACGTGTCTGCATTGGCAACTTGGCTGAACTCTTGGTGACCTGCCCTCCTCCACAGAACCAAGCTCTGAAGTGTTCAACCGTAGAAGAGAGGAGAATTCAGGACTGGAGTAATAGTACATTTGGGAGAGCTTTGCCTTGCATGCAGCCAAACCTGGGTTCAATCCCTGGCATCCCTTAGGGTCCCCCAAGCATTGCCAGGAGTAGTTCCTGAGTACAGAGTCAGGAGTAACCTCTGAGCATTGCTGGGTGTGACCAAAAGAAAATAAAAAAAGATAAAAGGAGAATTCTGATCTTGTCTCCCTCTAGACACTCAGCCAGCCAGATTTTCTGTAAATTCTATCTCAGGTGGAGGAACCAGTCCCCTCTAATAGCTAGTAGAGGTGGAACATTGGTGCACCAGGAGCCATGAACCTAACCTGGAATCTGCTTTATCATCCATTTAAGTCTTAGGTCCTCTATTTTACATAGATCTATCGGGGCCAGAAAGGTGGCTCAATGGGTTGAGCAGATGCTTGGCATGTGGGAGGTCCAGGTATGAGTTCCAATGGCCCCTGGACCTGCCAGAAGCAACCCTTGAGCACAGAGCTGAGAGTAGCCTCTGAGCACCACAAGGTGTGGCCCCTCAAACAAAACAACCCAGTAACCAACAACAAAATAAACTAGAGTTGCTCAGGACCTACCTCATGGGATTGTTGTGGGAAAGTGAAGAGAGAAGAAAGCACGGTGCCACTGGAGTGTGACCCAAAGGCAGTGATGCTAGCCGAGGCCCGCAGAGAGAAAGAGGTGGTACCTGGTAGCCCGAGGAAGCAGGTGCGTCTCTAGCAGAAGGATGCAACAGATTCATTCTTGATCTGGCAGGGGAGGGCCAAAGGATGAAATCCCTTGACCAAACTCCACTCCTTTCTTCTCACTTCAGCACGTGCCTCTCTTGGCAACCAGCTAGAAGCTAGGGGCAAGAGGTACCTTCCCATCTGTCCAGTTAGCAGCTTGGTATCCGGAGCAGAATGGGGAATGGTAGAGCTTGAATCTGGAAGGGCCCGTGGAAATCATCCACATCAAGTTGCAGAAGGACAGCAGGACACAGACTGGGAGTCCCACAGTGCCCTGCCTGTGGTCCCATTGTTGAATCATTCATGACCCAGATTACTCAGGCAGTGCCTGGAAAATCCGAGTCTTTCCTTTTTTGTGATTCTTTTCTGCTTTGACTTCACTGCTCGGGGTTCCAGAGAACCCCCATTTTCAGTGTTATTGCTTTGCTGGCTTTGTAGCTCCTGGGCTCCCTATCCATGAGTCCTGGCAGTGTCATGCTTTCTCGTACCAAAGGATCTCATTCAGGCATTGGCTCATTCAGTAGCGGCTCTCCTCGAGCCCTCCAGGCCTGCACAGGACACGGGAGCCCGTGGTGCACGCTGCCGGGTCTCCCACGCTGGCTGGTGGTGAGTGGGGACACACATGCGTCATCAGTTCCCCAAACAGTGTGTGAGAGGCAGGGGCCTCTGGAAGCCTGGAGAAGCTTCGCTTCGCTCACTGTATGGGGAGTCCCTGTCTGCCGCTGTCACCGCTCAACCTTTGGAGAGGGAATGCGCGGGGATTAGCCAAGAGGTGCCACTTTTCAGGAAGGAACAGCATCTTGTAATGTAAAGGCTGGGGGGGGCAGAGCACTTCGGCAGCCCCAACTTTGGTGTCTTTCCAGCTCTGAATGTCTCTCTGGCAAGCGCGGCGGGTGTGTTAAAATGAGTAAGATTAAGCTTGTTTCTAATTGCTTATAGAAAAAAAAATAAAACCTCCTGTTTATGTGCTGAGCATATTCTTTTCCGACTAATTAGCTCGACAAAAGCTGAACAGAAAAGTTGTTACTGACCCTCCCTCAGCAATTAAACATGAGAGTTTCCCCCAGTCTACAGTCCTTCTGCCGCCTGGGGTGTTCCTGCTGCCAGCAAACAGTGGGGAAGGCGGGGCCTAGGGGCTGCTTTGCAGGCAGTCAGGTCTGAGGGGAGCCTCCCCAGCCTTGTCCTGACTGTCACTTTGTGAAAAGCAACTGGGAAAAGACACTGACTCAGTTTCCCTCAGAAAATGCACAGCAACATACAATGGCAAGATTTTTGGCTCAAACCCTCAAACCCAGCAAGACCCAAACTGGTCACTCCCCACCCCTGGAAATCTGCCTTTAAGGAACAGATGTAATCCCCCCCAATTAGGAAACCTCCTTACAACCACATTCCTGGATAGCTCCAGTCTCCTCCCTGCCCCCTCCCCAGTGTGGTATCATCCACTGTGGGAAATGCCAGCTCCCCAGTCACTGAGAGCAGTGGAGGGAAAGGTGGGGAGTGGCTGATTGTTCTGACAACGATGCACGAGAATGTCAAGATTCTGGGCAATGAGCTTGGTGCAGAGAGCGAGGGGAGGCAAACCTTGGACATCCTTTCTCTCCCTGTTCTCTATGTCCAAGGGCTGAGTAGTCCGTTGATTCCTTCCCACTCCTCAAGAGTCGAGTGACCCAAGTTGCAGTAGCCCTGGTCATGACCAGAGAGAAGGTGGAGTGTTCAGAGGGTGCCATCCTAGACAGATAAGCCCCCCAAAGTAGAAGTGACAGTGAAAGAACAATGCCACTGTGGAAGTCCAACCTCTTGCCAAAGAGATGGAGCCCAGATTTAGCGTTCTCTGCAAGGTGGAATCGAGACAGAAAGAAGAGTGGAGGGAGGGAGGGAAGAAGGAAGGAAAGAATAGTTGAAAGAGAAATAGTTTTTTTTCTCACCATCACTTCCCCTCAGTCACACACGATGTATGGGTTCAGGAGTCCGTGGCATTGGATGTCTGTCGGGTTCTGGCCATCACTGCTGGTTAGTAGCAGTGAGAATCTCCTTTGCAGATGCTGTAACTGAGAAGCAGGGTAAATAAGTAACGTTGGAACAGTAAGTGGCCAGGAAAGAGAGATGGGAGGGGAGGGCTGTATGACTCCCAGGCCCTCTTGAGTAGACATGATCCTACACCACCTCTCACACCCACAAAGAAGAATGATTTATCTGTATTCATGATGGGGAACATTCTTGGCAATGTCCATGGGGGCTAGTTCAGTGCCCATATGGCGCTCAGGGCTTCCTCTGAGCTTATAGCACTATGCACGAAAAACAAACTAGAAAAGAATTTCCACTCTCAACCATGAGAGGGCTGAGCGTGGGCTACAGCCCTGCCACTGGCACGGCGGAACCAGAAGAATGCCCCACAGTGGCTCGGGATCCCTTTCATGTAGTTTCAAACATCCACAGATCGTAACTTCTGTCAAGATTCTGACATGTTGCCCTGGCAGCTTCCCTTTTTAGTTAAAGAAATGGCTAGATGGGAGGGGAGACAGAATTTCAGATGAAAATGTTGCAGTGCTCCCTCCAAACAAAGAGGAGCCCTGATCAAAACCCCTCCTTTTGTGGTTTGGAATAAAGAAAGGAGGAAGGAAGAGAAAGAGCTGTAAGTGTGGGGGTGAGAGGGAGACTTTGTATTGAAATCCTGGAGGCTGCAGCCTGGGACCTCCTCCCCCCCCATTTCTTCACCTCTTCATCCAAGCATACAGAGATCCCTGGGTTTATGTGGTATTTCAAGAATGAGCCTTTCCTCAGATTGTTTAGAGATTTTTTCCCTCCTTTCTGAGTGACTATCCTGGATTGCTTCTTCTGAAGGGACTAAGTCTCAGTTCATGTAAATTATCCAACCCCCAGTGTGCCCCAAGCTTCATGATACTGAGCACACTGGATGAAAATCATCATTTATGTTCTCAGTTTAGCTGGTAGACTTCTTGGGGACAGGGAGAATGGCCACTCGTTTCTCTACCTCTAGGAGACTGTCCAGTGCTTGGCACATGGTAGGCATTTGTAAGGTGTTGCAAAGACACCTGCAACAAGCACCAGTGAACCAGGTGATAAGAAAGAGAGATGACAAGAGAAAAATTCAGAGATTCTTGACAAGAACACAAGGATAGAACTTGGTATTCTCTCTCAGCATCTATATCAGTCCTCACTCCTGGGTTCTACCTTCAAGCTTGAGGGATTCAGTCAACCATCACATTAGTTATGAGCTTGGAATTTCAGTATCTTTTATGAAATTTTACATGGACATGGAACTTCACATCACATGCTTCAGTATTGATGTGAAATATTTTCTGTGTGTTTGGGTATGTCGTGTATAATTATTCAGACACTCCTCTGCTACAGCTCTGAATCCAATGAGAGATCAAGATCGTCCTGGCCACTCGTGTTTCTGTTCTGCCTCATACCTGTATATGACTGAAGAAATTAAGGCATTATAGTAGTTAGGATGGGCTACTGTGATCTCTTGCAGGTTACATAGTCTCCCTCACTTATAATCGTTGTCATATGTTTACATGATACATTACATATATATAACATACATATGATAAAGTGATTATGCTTGGTCAAAAACTTAAAATGTTTTGATTTGCCTTACAGCCCATAATAGACTTGGGTAAATGCTGAGAACTCTGCCTTAAAACATATTCCAGATTCATCGCCATCCCATCCCATTTCTGATCACCCTATTAAATGAATTTTTTTCTCCTCCTCTGCAAAGCTTCCTAATTTCTTAATTTCCTTTGTTGTGCCTATATAAGTTCAATAAAGAGCATCAAGGTTGTTTTTGTAAAAGATATATCAAACCATTGCACTCCCTTGCTTAAAATCCTCCAAAGATATTCAGTACCACCCAACAGTGCATAATTTACAAGGTCTGGCATCCAATTAATAAGTACACAGGAAAAGATGACCTACAAAATTAGGAATGATCCATAAAATTTTGGCTAGGAATGGACACATATATTATTATTAGTAATATTCAGGGACATTGCAGTAATTTTACCTCTCAAAATATTCAACATTTAGGTAAACATATGGATGATTTGAGAAAGATTCACACTGATCTTCTTGAGATGAAAACTTAAATGTGTGACATTATCCAAGCTAGATGAGATTAGGAAAGATTAGATATGCCAGAAGAAAAGATTAGCGGACTTGACAATATAGCAACAGGAGCGATCCAAAAGCTAAATAATGGAAAGGGAATTTTAAATATTAACAGAGCATTAATGAGCTGTGGATGAACATAGTCAATTATATGTGTAATTGTATTTTCCTGAGGTGGGGGACAGAAAATGTTTGAGCAACGTCCACAGAGCCAAGACTTCAGAGCTGTTTAACACAGGAAGATAACCTGAAGGTGAACTGAAACCAGCAAGGCCTTGCTTCAGTAAGTTCTGACTATAGGCCAACAGGTGTGTTTATAGATCAATGAACTCATTTGAAGAGTCAAAGAGCAGGACATAAAAAGCACAGTGCTTAGATCTCTTTCACTTTTCAGGAGGAGTTTGATCTATATATGGCCTCACCAAATTTAACACCCCTCTTTTGAACACATAATTCTACAGAAATAGGACATTTCTGTGTGGTGTACAAGTCACTCATCTGATTCTTTTCTCCATTCTTATTTTTGAGTTTCTGCTGTTACAATAAGAGACACAGACAATGGTTATATATTGCTTTATCTTTTCTTGTTTCTTTAACCTCAGCTAACCCATATTGGATAGCCAGTGTAAGGAATAGCAAAAATATTGTAATGACATTTTTGCTTTTCTATGGCTATCATCTCTAAAGGTTGTTACATTATTCAGGGTAGGCTAAACTTTATGGAGATAAAAACAGAACCTTAAATGCCAATGGACTGACATGTAGAGGCTGATTTATTATTCACTAAAAAAATCTATTACAGGTCAGCCCACTCGCTCCAGCCATCCCTTCCCTTGAAATCACTCAAGGAACCAGTCTGCTTCCTCGTGTGTCCACCCTCAAAGGGTGTGTTCAGAGTTGCCCCCCTTAGGAAAAGAGAATAATGGAGACTTTGACAGAGACACTTTGTCATACTGGAGGAGTCTGACATATACATGCCCCCACACACCTTAGTCAACTCACCTGCACCTTAGTCACCAACATAGTGCTAGATGTGCCATTCTTTATACTTGGAGAGGGGGAAAACAGGGCACATAACATACAGATTAGCACCAAATAATCTCAGAGCAGTGTTTCCCTAACTTGTATACATATAATACAGGTCTTTGGATATTAATAAAACTATATCCTTTGGGGTCACACACCTGTGCTCAGGGGCCCTTCTTGGCTGTGAGTTCAGAAGTGAACCCTGGAAGTTTTTGGGTGACCATATGTAGTACTGGGATAAAACTGGGGTTGGCCACCACATAAGGCAAGAGCCTCACACACTGAACTATTTCTTCAGTCTGAATTTTCATCTTTTTTCTCTCCTGCCTCCCTTTCTCCTTCCCTCCCTCCTCCCTCCTTCCCCCTTCACACCTGGTCATGTTCAGGGCTTTCTTCTGACTCAATACTCAAAGATCACTTCTGGCAGTACTTGGGGACCATATGAAGTACTGGGGGGTAAACCTAAGTAAACTGTCTGCAAGGAGGGTGCCTTACCCTCTGGTCCATCTTCTCAGCCTTAAATCTTCTTTTTAAAATGTCAGTGTGGTATAGCAGGAGCTTGGAGAAGTATGCAGCTTTATTTAGCCTCCTCGTTTCCCAGCACTGCTGGGGTGGACAGCTCCTCATTTTATGGTCAGTCTCATGAACAGTTAGTTATACTGTCTCTCCCGTGCTTTCCCCAAAGTCAGGGAAAGCGTAACAATGGGTCAACTTAGAAATATGTGATGCCAGGTCGCTTAGGTAAATTCTAAAACAATAATGAATGTGAGTCAATAGATGCACACTGTATTTTTTCTGTTCTCTGAAATTCTAAAGAATTTAGGACTTTGTTTTACTGTTTATTTTATCAATTTCTTATTGCAGTAACTAGTTTATTGATACACATCTTGGTGTATTTCCCCGACTCCGTCACTTTTATTTCCTGAAGTCTCAATACACTCCTATTCTCAAGTCCTTGTCATAGGGTTGACTCTGTGTATGTGTGTATATGTGTGTGTGTTTATTGGGGCATCACTTGATCACTTGAATCCCGTTATTCATTGATTTGCTCAGTGGGCACCAGTAACATTTCCATTGGACCCTATCACGTGCCATTGTAGCCCAATGGCATCTGGTTGATTCAGGAATATGAAGAGCCTCAAACCGTTCCTTCAGGGTCTTGACAAGGGAAGTCTGATCATCTTGTAGGTGGGCGGCCACGTGATCTTTTGACATCCCGTGGGATCCAGTCGGTAATGGCTCTAGTCCAGCGGTTGTCTCCAAATCGCATTACATGTCCAGCCCATCTGATTTTTCGATGCCTTGGCAAACGAGACAGCGTCCCTGATTCTGGAATAGCGGCGGAGGTCAGAACTCCGGTTCCTTCTCTCACTTGAGTGAGGCGTGATATTCAAGCATAGCTCTTTCGTTTCCTCTCTGGGAGAC